>QLSS01000151.1:0-23658 GCA_024372645.1 Trichomalopsis sarcophagae | reverse complement strand
GAGAGAGAGAGAGAGAGAGAGAGAGAGAGAGAGAGAGAGAGAGAGAGCGTCGGCGCGAAGATAACATCGGTTACACTATTCTATGCGGGGTATAATGGCACTGCAGCGCGCGGCCATACTAATTAATATCCATGACAAGAGCCGCGGCCATACGTATCGTGATTATCGCTGATTAATTGCGTCTCGCGCGGCCATTAATCCTCTGCCGCGTGTCCAGAGAGCTCGCGCGCGCGCTATACATAATATGGGACAATGCCGGAAGTCCGCGCATAGAACATGGGGACGTCGAGCCGTCGAAGCGGAAGGTTGCGTCGTAGCGCGGAAAAGAATTTATAGCGCCACCGCGTGTGTTGCCGGAGAGAGAATGTCACGGGCGACTTTCCGAGAATGTTCTGCCGCCGCCGCTATTGTGCATACGCCGCGGCTCGCTTAGATTCCGCGCAAAACAATGGGGAATTTTTCGCGAGAGCACGAGAGAGAAATAAGAAGCTGCGGTCAAGGAAGATCGGCCGGCTCGGGAGCGCGGGAAAAGAGTAATGCGGCAGCGATTTCGACTGTAGCAGCGCGCGAGAAACCCGTTTTTCGCGGTAGCTCTCGCGCGCACGTATATGCTCATGCAGCAGCGCACTGGCAGCAGAGGCAGAGGCAGAGCGCGAGAGAGAGAGAGAGGCCCCGTAGATTATTCGACTCGCGAAAGGACGGAGGATGAGGCCGCAAACGAAGATGAGGAGGTCGAGGCCGGCTGCAAACTGCATCATGTGTGAGAGAGTGAGAGAGCGTGCGGTAGGAGGAGACGGATAAGAAAGAGAGAGAGAGAGAGAGAGAGAGAGAGAGAGAGAGAGAGAGAGAGAGCGGAGCCGAAAGAGGCAAGCGCGCAAAAAGGAGATAGGCAACCGCGACAGTCGAGAGGAGAATCAAAAACGAAGGGGTGGAGCAGACTGCGTACGGGGTAAAATGAGAATCGTACCGCAGCGGAGCGCATAACGCACTCTCATTCGGCGCTCGGCGCGCAAAAAAGACGCTGAATTAACGTGATTACGGTCATTACAATGCGATAATTACGAATCGCTCGCTTCAATTAGCCACTGGAGCTCCTCATTTCGAACTCGGCTCTTGCCTCGAATTTTCCATATCTCGCGGGCTCCTTATTAAATTTTAACAAGCAAGCCACAATGCGCGAGATCTTTGGCAGCGGTCAAAGAGACTCCCGGAGCATCGAGACAAGAAGATCAGGGAAAATGAAAGTTAGAACGGCGACGCGCGCCGCAAGAGATGAAGAGTACAGAGAGGGAGCTGCATTTTAACGAAGACCTGTCGACGTCCGCGACAAGCCGCGCACCATCTTCACCCTTTTTACCCTCCTCCCCGTCTCTTATAGGCATACCCACTCTCTGTCCCCGGTATACAAAAGACTATCGGGCTCTGGAATCTCCCTGCGCGCACATGACTCCGATGCCGCCCCGACGACGCGGCGGGACTCCCTCGAAAATAATTTCGATCCTTATCATAATCCGCAAGTGCGAAGCAGTAGCAAGCTGCTGAAAAGATACGGGGTTACAGGTCCATTGCAAACCGAGAATCTCCGCGACAGAGTCGCGAGCGAGCGCGTGCAGAAGACGCGAATCTCGTTGCTTGCGTCCGTAACATCACATTCTTCGCCCGTCAGCATTTCTCCGACTGACAGAATAATGCGTGCAGGTTTCGAGGAGTTGGTCCCGCGCGCCTTTTCTGGCCCTCGCGAACACACAAACATTCACTCGGCTGTACCTTGATGAAGCAGCGTCCCGGGGGCAGGTCCTCCGGCAGGCTGACGTTGTAGAGCGGCTTCTCGAAGATGGGCTCGTTGTCGTTGACGTCGTGCACTGTCACTCGAACCGTCGCACTAGCGCTGAGGGGCGGCTTGCCCGAGTCCGTGGCCAGGACGGTGAGGAGCGGCGCCGGGTCGGCCTCGCAGTCGACGTGCGCCGCGGTGCTGATGAGGCCCGTGTCCTCGTCGATGGCGAACCAGGTAGAGTTGAGGAGCGAGTACCTGACGCGGGCGTTCGGCCCCTCGTCCGCGTCCTCGGCGATGACACGGATGACCGAGGTGCCCGGCTCCGAGGCCTCGAGCAGGTGGGCCTCGTAGCTGTCGCGCAGGAAGCGCGGCGCGTTGTCGTTGACGTCGGTGACGAGCAGCCGGAAGGAACGCACGGCCCTGAGCGGCGGCGTGCCCGCGTCCGTCGCCTCGACCGAGAGCTCGTAGTGGGGCCGCTCCTCGCGGTCCAGCGGCCGCTCGACCACCACTAGGTAGATTATGTTGTCGCGCGTCGCCAGGCCGAAGTGGCCCTCGCCCCCGCGCAGCGTGACCGTCGCGTTGGAGTACTCGGCGCGCGAGTCAGGGTCGCTCACGGAGATGCGCGCGACGAACTCGCCCGGCTGGGCGCTCTCGCTGATCTTGGGCGTCGCGTCGTCCGAGAGAAAGATGACGGTGATGGCCGGCTGGTTGTCGTTGACGTCGCTCACGTGCACCGAGAGGAAGGCCGAGGCCTCGAGCGGCTGGGCGCCGCGGTCGCGCGCCACGACCACCAGCTCGTGCCGCTCCTTCGACTCAAAGTCCAGCGCCTTGTTGACGTAGACCATGCCGGTCTCGGGGTCGATGCGGAACATCTCCTCGCGGTCCGACTGGCGCCGGTTGATCGAGTACTCGATGCGCCCGTTCTCGCCGGCGTCGGCGTCGCTCGCGTCGACCTTGAGCACGGCCGTGCCGACCGTCGCGTTCTCCGGCACGCTGGCCACGTAGCGACTCTGCTTGAAGATCGGCGGGTTGTCGTTGACGTCCTGCACGGTGACGTTGACGCGCAGTCGCGAGCGCAGCGGCGGCGAGCCCCCGTCGAGGGCCTCGACCAGCAGCTGGTAGCCGGCGCGTGCCTCGCGGTCCAGCGCCGCGCTGTTCTGCAGGTCGAGGTAGAGCACGCCGTCGCGGCCGCGGTGTACCGCCAGCCGGAAGGCCTCGCCCTCGTTGCCCGAGACGATCTCGTAGCGCTGCGTGCTGTACTGGCCGAGGTCCGGGTCCTTGGCGGGCGGCAGGGCGCGCTTCGAGTCCCGCGGCGAGTTTTCCGGGAACTCCACGTCCACCCGCTCGAGCGGGAAGCTCGGCGCGTTGTCGTTCTCGTCCAGCACCTTCACCACCACGCGCACGTTCTGCGGCAGCGCGACCAGGCTGTAGGAGGGCCGGCTCTCGCGGTCCAGCGGCACGCGCG
Organism: Trichomalopsis sarcophagae; assembly: GCA_024372645.1. Classification (NCBI taxonomy): domain Eukaryota; kingdom Metazoa; phylum Arthropoda; class Insecta; order Hymenoptera; family Pteromalidae; genus Trichomalopsis; species Trichomalopsis sarcophagae. Next base: position 20,419 of record QLSS01000151.1, on the reverse strand, counting down.
TGCGGATCTCGCCGGTCGCCTGGTCGACGATCAGGTCCGAGTCGACGGCCGAGCCGGGCACGGGCACGATGAGGTAGGGCGGGCTGTCGGCGTCGATGAAGCCCACCCGCGTGCCCGGCGGCGCGTTCTCCGAGACCTCGAGGTAGCGCACGTGCTCGGCCCGCGCGCTCGCCGGCGCCGCCAGCAGCGCGGCCAGCGCCAGCAGCAGGCAGCAGCCCCGGCGCATCCTGGACCTCCGCCTCGTCCCGCGGCCCGCTATCTCGGGGCTGGCATTCCTCCGCGCCTCGCCGCTCCGAGTCCTCGCGCTCCTCTCCACTCTGCCGTCTGGCTGCACCGCTCTCGCGGCGGCTGCTGCTCTGCCTGTATAGCGCTGCTCTCGCTCACTGCTCGAATGCTGGATCTTCCTCGATGACCATCGCTCGGGTTCGCTGGCGGCCACTGCTCATTCGACGCCAATCAGAGTGTATCGGCTCGGGAGCTCGCGTATCTCGTCGACTTTTCCCGCGGCGAGAAGACAGATGACATTCCGCTGCGACGACAACGCGGCTATGTGCGCGGACTGCGGGAGCGAGCGCGCGTATGCGAGGACGATCACTCTGCTCTGCACGCTATACTATCTGCTGCGTTCTCTTCTGCTGCTGCTGCAGCTTTTCTCCGCGCTCCCATCCAACTCCGGCGGTCTCGATTCCAGTCCTCCGAATTTTAGATCAAACTTGCTTTTCGCAGCTCGAGGCTGAGCGACTGTTTTCCTCTTCTCTTGCTTTTAGAAAAATCGTCGTTTGGCGCTCGTCCTCGCGAGTGACAACTACCGCACGGTTTCTTTTTTCTTTCTATCTTCCTTTCTTTCTCTCTTTCTTTTTTCGTCAAAGGGCGATCTCGTTGGTCGGAACGAGTCCGCCTCCGTCACTGAAACACTGATGGACTTAGCGCGAAACTAAGCTACTCGCGAAACCACAAACACAGCGCGATAAACAAACGGAGAGAATCAAGTGTATGTACACACGATACGTGTTAAAGCACGAGCGCGGCGCGGGGCCCGAAGTAGTGAGGAGCAGCAGACACTGTTCTACCGATGAATAAATCGCTCCTCGATTCCGTGCTCGGCGGCGATCGGTAGCCAATGCGTCGGTGCTGAGGAACTCGATCGGTTACTCCCGGCACACACGGGAAGGCGAGAGTTTTCCGCGTCACAACTGAGTATTGGTCGCGCGACGATCGACAAAGTTTTCAAGCGGGCCCAGCGCGTCAGTTCCGCGCGGCTTCGAGGTTAGGCATGCACTGACATGGCGGCACCTGCGCTCGCTGCCCTTCCCCTCCGGAGTTGCTCGGTCAGGGAGACCGCTGGACCCGGCGGCAGCCATCTTGGAGAGGGGATTCTGGGCCCACTCGCTTGCCGCTGCTCTCGCTTGCTGTATGTGATCGCTGCTCGGGCTAGCGCTCGCACCGGCTCACTTGTATTCGAACCCTGGCTCGAGCTCTCTGGTATTCAAGAACCGGTGAGGGAGAGAGGGAAAGAGAGAGAGAGAGAGAGAGAGAGAGACACTCATACTATACCAAAGTCTCTCCTCTCGTCGACAGCACAAGCTGCTCACTCTCTCCGCTCTCTCGAGTTCTGCAGAGTATAGCTATATACGCGTTAAGATACTTATACCTTATTATGTTCTTTTGATCGGAACTTTGTTTGTTTACGGACTAATATTACTGCGTAAACGATGATTATTATTATGTTATAGAAAGATTTTTATAATTATTGCAAGAGTTTTTTCCATGCTTAATATTGCTATCTTCTAAAAGAAGTTTAGTGATAGTAATTTTATCAAGTACAATGAAACGGGCATGGCAATTTACGTAGTAATTATCTTGAGAGTTGTTCCTTGCTTCATTACGTTTAAATATAATAAACTTTACTTTAGTTCATTGATCTCAGTTCTTTACTATCTGTAATTTCGTTGCAGAATGTATCAAACTTGCCCAGCCTTTTATGTTTTTATAAGTCAATTTTTTTAGAGATTTCAATCCTTTCTAGTAAATTTTTTAAGTATTTCATATTTGTTATAAAAATAAAATATAAACATCTTTAGCACCTTTCTACTATGTCTTTTTTGTAACATTTTTATCGCTAACATGAAATCACTGATTTTTCTGATATATACACCGCCCTCGAATGATTGTTACAGCTAGATACCGAAAATCACGGTGCGAACTACCTAAACCACGCCATCGATCACCGTATACACCTAGAAGCCGTATTTGCATTATGTATTTACCGAGATATGAAAAATCACGGAGCACACGACCTAAACTTCGTCATCGGCCACCCTGTACACCTAGACACCGACCTCGAATTATTTCTACACCTAGACACCAAAAACCACGGTGTGAACTACTTAGACCTCGTCATCGGCCACCCTGTACATCTAGCACTTGATATGGTAGAAGTGTGTGGGAAAGCAAAATCCAACTACATTATACGTATAGCTAGTTTATAAGTGGCAAACTTCAGGGTCTTAACATTTTTGGTCTGGAGAATTTGGAGAATAAAGAGATGATTTGAGCATTCGGGAATTATACATCTGTTTATTTTGAAAGTAAAATAGTTTTTTTGCGCAATATTTTGGGTAGAATCATAGTTTAGCACAAAAACATGCTAATTATTCAATAATTTAATTTAAAACAGTAATATGCATTTTTTGGATACTATAAAATCCGAACACCGATATAGAAGTAAATAGTGTCGCGGTCGCCCAGTACTGCGTTCGCTGTGCCGCGACTTCGTATTCTTCTCAAACTCGCCTTCGTAGCGCTACCGCGCCACTTGATACTCCCCTGGTAGAAAATAATCCAACCAAAATGACTTGCTTACTAATTATTGTTAATACGAGCAATTTGAATTACTTTATTGAGCTGACGTTTTGAAAGATTAAATCTTTCCTCTTCAGGGCATCGATAAAATACATGAAAAAAAAAGTTCGTTGTCTCTACAGAATATGTTCTATAGAAAATGTTCTAATTGTTATGATTGTCTGCTAAAACGAAAAATTTAATATTCCCGTTTCCTATTATTTTACAAACTCGTTCAATGGAGAAAAAAAGCAAAAATAGTTCTAGAAAATTTAAGGGTTTTGCACGATACAGGCTTTACTGTAATATCACTAACATTTAATGGTTTATGCCCTTCCCACATAGGAGCGTACGGACGCGTACGACTGCGTTCGGCCGGAGCGGCTGCGTCGAAATCTCAAGTAAACATCTAGTGATTTTCATTGTATCCAACTATATGTGAAGCTTGCAGCTTGTAAATCTTCATCTCACCATGGCCTTTATCTGGAGGACCTTTCTTTGCAATACAAACTTCACAGGATTTACACCAATTTTCTAAATTTCTCTTGCAAGTAGCCCAATAAAATCTTTTTCTAATTTTATCTAAAGTTTTGTCCAAAATGTCCTCCAGATGGTGAATCATGTGCTTCTTCTAAAATATCTTTGATTTTATCTATAGGAACAACCAATTGACGAATTTTATGATCTAAATTTGTTGAAACCCACTCTCTATACAAAATTTCATTAATCAACACTAACGAATCCCATTGTGAACGATAGATTTTAGTTTATTCATCCATCGAAGAAATTTCTTGCCATGCTGGTTTTTTCTGCAATTCCTTCATTTGACAAATAAAAGAAATAGTCTCATCTTCTGCTTGACTCTTCTTCCAATCTTCCGATGTATTTTCTTCAAAAATAATACGGCAAATAGTCTCTTCATTGAATTTTTCTTCTACTCTAGAACAATATTTACATGAAAAATCTTCACAAGAGCGTCTTGAAAGTCCATCAGCATTTCCATGTAAATTACCTTTCCTGTGAACAATTTTGTAGTCATACTGATCCAATTTGCCTAACCAACGAGCTAATTGTCCATATAGTTCTTTAAACGATAATAACAAAGTCAAAGAGGAATTATCAGTTCTAATGATGAAAGGTTTACCGATAAGGTAATGATGGAAATGTTTTAACGATTCTATAATAGCGAGGAGTTCACGTCGAGTGAAGCAATAATTTCTCTCTGGTTTAGAAAGAACTCTACTATAATAACTCATGACACGTTCGATCATCTCATTAAATGACTTTCCCAATACTATGACATCATCTAAATAAACTAAACAGAATTTTGAGAAATAATCTCTTAGTAACTTTTCCATCAAACATTGAAAAGTTGCCGGTGCATTGCATAATCCGAATGGCATAACCTTAAATTGACATAAATCTTTTCTAATTGAGAAAGCCGTGATTTTCCTATCCTCTTCCCAAATCTTGATCTGTCAGTATCCACTATTCAAGTCCAATGTACAAAACCAGGAATATCCTGCAAGTTTAACAAGAGTATCATCAACTCTTGGTAAAGGGTACGAATCTTTAATCGTAATTGCATTAATTTTTTGGAAGTTAAGTTTAAAGTTAATTCCCTAATTTGATGAATAGGGGGTCTTCGAATAGGTTGTTTAATTGATTGATTATGGAGTAATTGAATTCTGGGTTCAACCAAATTACATTTTCCAATAACGTCATCATCTTGAAAAATTTCTTCAAATTCGTGTAGAAGATCCGCAAACTCTCGATGTTAATCTTGATCCAAGTTCTCTGAGTTCTTGTCAAAAATTTCTTGCAATGAGCCTGGTACAACCTTACTAGAATCAACTATTCTTGAAATTTGTTTATTAATGATTGAACTTGGCGTATTTAAAATAATTTTAGTAATTAAATCTGTAATACCAGTTGCATCAAAAAAATCACTTCCAAGTATACAATCATCAATAATATTTCCGACAAAAACATCTAAATTAGCTACATGATCACTCAATTTTAACGACGCTGAAATCAAAAATTCAACTGGTACCTTTTCTTCAGTTGGATACTTAAGTGTTGTAAAATTAATAGGAATTCTCATATCTTTCGATTCAACAAATTTTGTCATTAATTAAACCATCAAAATAAAATTTATTAGAGTTCCTATGATTTCTTTCAACATGGCAATCAATCCGATAAGAGTGGGAGTTTGTTGGAGTCTTGTCAAGTTCAATTAAACTCGCTCCAGAAAGTTCAACATAACCTAGTTTCTCTGATGTGTTGACAAAGTCGGACAATTAGACTTGAAATTTCCATTTTACCACAATTCCAACACTCTATTCCTTTTACAAAATCTTAAAAACATAATCAAAATTATACGTCGTAAAACATACATAGAGGTGAATTAAAATAATTAACAGATAAACAGGTACCAAATATCTATAATCCAAGAGCAATAAACGCCGTAAAGCCCTCTGGCCGCAAAATAAGAAGCCCGCACGAGCGGGCCCGTCACAACATAACGTGCACCCGCGTGTGCAGAGTTCTGATAACATGGCTGAAAAAAAAAAATTTTAAAAATTCAATCTCTCCAAGAGATAATAAAACCCTTCAAACAAGTCAGAGCAAGGGTGGTTCAGTAAGCAAATTCCCGAACCTTGGAATCCAAAATGAAGATACCCAGACCATGGACACGAAAGAAGACGAAGTTTATGCACATGAAGACCCTGAAAATATAACTATAGACCCCCTGAGTCCTACGGAAATAGCTAATTTATATATGTATATATACAGGGTGTATTATGACTAGAACCTTTTTTTATGATAGGGTGATAGAGCGTGAAATTCTAAGCTATGTAGGCTATTTCTTTATTTTTTTTTTTATTATAAAAATTTTTCGCTATAATGTTGCATAATTTTGTGACCGTCATGACGGATTTCGGAGAGTTTGAGAATCTCTGTCCCACTAGCCGCGCCAACTTCAATTGTATTTATGTCAACAGGTGCTTTGGTTAGAGTTAGGTTAAAGTCGTGGCAGTGTATTTAAGTTACTTTTCGCAATAGTTATCGATTTTAGCGTCGATAAACTAAAAGCGAGGGTATTATTTGCATAACCTATGCGCATAGAACCGCAGCGATCGAGTAAGCGTATTTATTGACGGGCAGCAAGGCCAACTTTAAAGCGGGCTCATTGTGTGCGAATCAAAATGTCACAGTATTTCAATTATTACAATGTTGTACATCGACGATTGTAAAATACCCAGAGTATTTTTCGACGAAAAGTTACCGAGACACACCGAGAAACGCTCCGAGTGTTTTTCGATGATAGAGAAATGCCCGTGTTTCTCGATCGGCGAAAAACTCACGGAGCGTTTCTCGATCGTCGAGAAGCACTCCGAGCATTTCTCGATCGTGGAAACATACTCCGAGTAGCACAGCGTAGTTTCTCTTTTGCTTTTCATATCGTGCGCTACGTATGAGTGTGTATACTAGAGAGCGAAGGAAGCCGTATTTAGCCTGTGGAGTGAGAAAGAGAGAAAGATATATCAAAATCTGATGAAAAATGCTGGACAGATTGTGAAATTCGAGTATGTCTCGGCGACAACGAGCAGAGCTTGCAAGCTCGGGTACAGACAATTGATCTCCGTTTTTAAATCTGGTGTTCATCGACGATGGACAAACACTCGGATCATTTCTCGATCTTCGAGAAACACTCTTGGCATTTCTCGATCATCGAGAAGCACTCGCGAGTATCTCTCGATCGTCGGAAAATACTCCGAGTATTTTTCGATCGTCGAGAAATACTCTGAGTATTTTACAATCGTCGATGTACAACATTGTAATAATTGAAATACCGTGACATTTTGATTCGCACACAATGAGCCCGCTTTAAAGTTGGCCTTGCTGCCCGTCAATAAATACGCTTACTCAATCGCTGCGGTTCTATGCGCATAGGTTATGCAAATAATACCCTCGCTTTTAGTTTATCGACGCAAAAATCGATAACTATTGCGAAAAGTAACTTAAATACACTGCCACGACTTTAACCTAACTCTAACCAAACCACCTGTTGACATAAATACAATTGAAGTAGGCGCCGCTAGTAGGACAGAGATTCTCAAACTCGCCGGAATCCGTCATGACAGTCACAAAATTATGCAACATTATAGCGAAAAATTTTTATAATAAAAATAAATAAAGAAATAGCCTACCTAGCTTAGAATTTCACTCTCTATCAGCCTATCATAAAAAAAGGTTCTAGTCATGATACACCCTGTATATGTATGTTTGTGTGTGTGTGTGTATATATATGTGTGTGTGTGTGTGCGTGTGTATGTATATGTATGTATGTATTTTTTTTAATGTGGCATAGGCAGAGCAAGCTCTGCACAAGTGGTCCTCCGACACCAGATCCCCACAGGTACTATCGTCAAACAATACTTCTGTGAGGCCCGTTAATTAGCCTAGTTGGCTTCTTCTTTAGGGTTTGACATTTCCATACATCCCCCATCCACCGAAGTGATTAGGGGTTCAGGGTTAAACTAGTCTTCTTCTTTCTGAATCATCCAGTCGTCTGCTTCTTGCAGCATCGTCCGGTCATCCTCTGGATAGACTCAACCCCGACACCTACGTTCCTCTGCATCAGTCCGAGGAGCGATTCGTAGCTACTACTTGGTGGCTTTCGTTTAGCAACAGTTTTACTCAGCTGTTTCGCCTTGTCTTTCCCTTCTATTTTCTTTATCATTTCTAACCTTCTTGAGAATGGTTTTTACTTAGTTGTTTACTGCGCACTAATCATCCTTCGACGTCAGCATAGCTGTCATCATTGACCAAGGTGTCACCCTAGTCTGAAGGTAAAACTCGAGCTCTTCTCGTTCCCTTTCGTATCGCGAACAGTCACAGAAAACATGCTCCGCATCTTCATTTGCTTCCAAACATGCTGGGCAATTTGGGTTTGTCCTCTATCTTGAACCGGTGTAGTTAGGCTCGAAAACACCCATGTCCGCTTAAAAACTGCGTAAGGTATTAATTAACTTCCCCGTGTCGTCATTTGGTCCAGTCAATAATACGTGGTATAAGGCGGTGTGTCCATCGCCCCTTTCCACTGGAGTCCCATCGTCTTTGCCACTCATCTAGAGTTTGTTCCTTAGCGGATTTCCAAACTTCCTTTTGTGTATTGTCACTACGCCGGCTTTCTTCGTATATATAGTTTCGTTCTGTTGCTAGAAGGTCAATAGGCGGCATACCTGAGATAACGCACACTGTATCTTCTGATACTGTTCGGTAGGCAGAAGTGACCCGCAATGCACTTCTTCTATAAACTGTTGACAGCTTTCGTGCGTAGGACTTCACAAACATAGGGTCCGCCCATATTGGGGCACCGTATAACATAATTGATGTAGTCACACTGGCTAGGAGTAACCTTCGACCTTGCGTTGGTCCACCTACATTTGGCATTAGTCGCGATAGTGCAGTACCGACTTTTGCTGCCTTATTGCTCGCCCTCTCGAGATGCTGCTTAAACGTTAGTCTGGCGTCCATGGTAATTCCCAGGTATTTAATGATCGGCTGAGAGTCTATTTCGTGTCCATCCAACTGTTAGTATTGTTTCCATTTTTTTCCTACTAGATATATTTTATGGCTAGCAAGCTCAAGTCCAGCCTGCTTTAGCCAATCGTGGATTATACCTACTGCCTCATTAGCGATTTCCGTCACTTCTTCCTTTTGCTTTGCTACTATCACTACCGCAATGTCGTCTGCAAATCGTACGACCGTACCCCCTTCGGGTAGCTCTAGCCTGAGTACTCCATCATACATGATGTTCCACAATGATAGACCAAGCATTGACCCTTGTGGGACCCCTCCGGTTACTTTATAGATTTTTGTGTAGTTCTCTATGTCATACAAAAGCATTCTGTCTTTCAGGTAGTCAGACATAATCCCTCTTATATATGCGGGTACCTCTTTTTCCTGTAGTGCCTCGTGTATCTTGCCACTTGATTCTTCGATTAATTGATCCATTCTAACGCCGATTATGCGCTCTAGAATCTTGCCTGGAGTATCCAGCATGCAGAGTGGCTTCCCCAGGTGGTTTATCTCCTTTTGGGAGTGGAACCAGGCGTTGCTTTTTCCAGTTCATAGGAAATGTCCCTTCTTCGAGACGTATATTGTAGAGGTCCACAAAGACATCGGGGCGTGCCTGGATAGCATGTTTCAATACAATATTGGGTATGCTGTACAGGCCTGGAGCCTTGTTGTTCCCAATCCTTTTGCATGCAGTCAGTAGTTCCTCTGTGGTAATTGGTGGAACGCTTTCGTCATTTGTGTCTGCTCCCGGGGTAGCTATTACTTCCAGTTGAATGGGAAACAGCGTAGTTACGATGAGTATCCGTTTAGCATCCTTAATTTCTTTGTTTTGGGCGTCTACTACTTCTTTACCTCGACCAGTCTTGTAGCATTTCTTCTGGGCTTGCTGTTCCCGTCTTCTGGTTCGATGACACTGGCTGCGAGCAGCGTCAATTTCTTTATCCCACCAGTATACTGGCGGTCGTCTATTATTTGCAGCCCTCATCGGCATCGTTGCGTCGCAGGCACGGGTAAGGTTTCCTATCACCTGTTCGACCTTATCATTCGCATTCCCGTCTAACTGTATATCTTCGAGAGCCAGCAGAAATGTCTCCTTGTCGTAATTCTTCGTTTTCCAACCGATTCTTACCGTCCTTCTACTCTCGCTGGGTCTCCGTTTTCGTTTTCCAATCTCCATTATTATCGCCTGGTGGTCGCTATTTGTGTAATGATCGCTCACCGTCCACGATCTAACCAAGCTAATCAAGTTGCTGCTAACAAATGTGAGGTCTATGATGGACCCTGCGTTTCCTCTTTGGAATGTGAAAGAGTAACCCTGGTTAACTAGAACCAGGTCTAGGAAGGAGAATGCCTCTAAAAGCGCTCGTCCTCTTTTGTTCGTTCTTTGACTGTCCCACTCTACCGCCCAGGCGTTAAAGTCACCTGCTATCAGTACCGGTTTTCTTCCTATAGCATCCTGTACTAGCCGATCTAACAGTTGTCTAAAGTGTTCTATTGGCACTTTAGGAGAGGCATAGCAGCTATAGATGTGTATGCCTGCGACCTTAGTGCGCACAAATTCTTCTTTACGTCTTGACATTTTTTCCTAAAAAGCAGCGTCCCCGCATGCCCATGTCGCCGCTTTACCGGTACTGTCTAAAGAAGCTATATTGCAAATTGTCAGGTACAACAATATTCAGCGATCTATACAAATGCTAGAAGAAAGTGTTCATTCTGATTGTGTTCTTCAATTTGAATTTTTAACATCTTCACAAGCGAAAAAAACATTTAAGATATCGAGTATTACTTATTTGGGCATAGAAAAAGAAGTTAGCAATACTTTAACAGAGCGATTCAATTTATCAAAAAAGTATGAAGGATTTTATAAAATTATTTTATATGGTTGTTTATTTACTAGCATGTAACTATTTTGTACGGCTAGATGGTAACAAATTCGTTAAACTGCTGCATTTTATAGTGGAACTTGACAGTAAGCAGGAATTCACAATTTGTCAGATTATTAAGACACGACCAAACAAATATTCTACTATCATACGGGAATTTACTGAACATTCAAATGAGATATGTATCAAAACAAATCAAACAAAGAATTCTTGTATTTATATAGAATCGAAGAAAACAATATATCATACCAACGCTAAATCAATTATTTTATTGAAATTGTAAAAAAGTGTTTATCTATCTGTATTTTAAGTCATGTATTGTATACAAATAAATATATTTATTTTTATATTTTTTACAAATGCAATACAAAATTGTATTTTCATACAAAATGTTGAATTCGAACAGCGTACATCTTGCTGCGCAAGTAGACGAATCCTGTCGTGATCTTTCCATTGCATTCGTTCTTCATGAGGCCGACGATCTTCTTATTGGTGCGGCATCTTGAACGGATTGTCTTGCGGATATTCCGACGTGTCGAACTCGTGGAAATCCTCCTTCATGATCTCGTAGACGTTGCTGCCACCGATCTCGTAGACCAAGCTATCCGTATCGGGATAGAACAGCTTGCATTTGTCACCGAATCGACTCATCATGTAGTCGTAGTGGAATCTGTACACGATTGACTTGGAGAGATCGAGAACGCTGAGTCCCACGTAGATTGGCTTGGTGACGCTGATCTCGGTGCAAGCTAGTTGAATCGCTACGAGATTCTCGTCGAATACCGAACAGCTGTGGAAATTCGGCTTAGTTATGAGAGCCTCAACGCCGTAGCGACCTATCTACTTATTCACGAGCTTCACATCGACGCGCTTCCGCTCGTTTTCCATCGTTTTACCGTAGACCGGGTTGTTCATGAGTTTGAACAAATTCTTCTCGAACTCGTTCCCGGCTCTCTTGCGCCTCTCGCTGTTGAGATCAATGTAGTCCTTGAGCCAGGCCTTCTGATTGAAACTCAGGGCTCTGTGAATTTTCTTTAAGTGGAGACCATGCTTGAGCGCTTGCTTGAAAATTCTGTAGTGAATGACGTAACGCTCTTTGTCGTAGAGCGTAGTCATAAGCTTCTCTTGCTTCGACTCTGGCGCTACTCTGTGCTCCGAACACATAGGCTAATTCTTGTGAGAGTCGTGGAGTTCCTCCGGGTATTCTAGATCCACTTGGAGGATGTAGCCGATGGGACTGTCGTCAGCCACGTCACAGAAACTCGCGTTCTCGGTGTCCTCAATCCACTTGAAGCCGGAGCAAGGCAAGGATTACGTCATGGCCCACCCGTAAAGGTTATTAACGTCAAAGAACATCAAGTACTTTCTCGGATCGTAGTTCTCGGCCATATACTTATTGTTATTAGATAAAGAGTAGCATCTCGATATCGGTGAGTAGCTTGAGTTCTACGCCCGTAAACTTGAGTATCGCGTCCCACGAAAGACCGGGTGTCGTGTAGTAGTGAGCCGCATCTAGACCGTAAGCCTTTATGCAGTTGTCTCAAAAATTCTCAAATATCTCGGTGAGTAGTAGCACATCTGTCTTGAAATACATATCCGAGTACTCGCCGAGCGTCCGAATATCGAAAGCCTGCCATACCGCCTTCGCGTGCTTATAGTCATGGAAGGAGATGTCGCTGTCAGTCAGGCTGTAAAATTCCGACTGAGCTGGCAGACAAGTCTTGTCGAGTTTTTCTAGCGTGAACACGTACTTGTAAGGAACACTCCCTTACGTTTCAGCAGATCGATCTGTTGCTCGCTGTAATCGTCGTCCTTCTCGAACACCGCCTCGACAGTCTTTAGCTTTTGCAAATAGGATGACAGCCTATCCAAGAACGAGGCCATGAAGTGAATAGAGTTGATGACTCGAAAGTTCACCTCGCTCTTTCCCATGTATTTGCTGAAAGAGATATAACGCTCTTTCGTCTGCGGCAAAGCACGATACGGCCCGGAAAGACGTTGGAGATCTCCCTGATGAAGACATGAGAGTCGTAGCCGCCCAAGTTGTGAAAAATAACTGGTATCGTCCGTGAGTCTTTGTAATTTATATTGCAGCCAGTGTGAGCCGGACCGCGATACTTTCCCGTGAAGTGATAATGATCCTTCACATTCTTGTCCTGCTCACTGAAAGGTCGAGCGCAGACGTGACAAACTCTAACCCAGGTGTATTCGCGTTTTTCTTCCGAGCTCAACTCATCCATGGATACTGGATGCTCGAATTCTTGTCCGAGCTCATGAAGACTCGTAGCGAACCATTTAGCTGCCTCCTGTTCACCAACGGCCGTCTTCCTGTAGCTCTTGTACGTCAACTTGGATTCGTCGAAGCTGCACTTTACGTAGTAGCCGACGCTGAACGCTTCGTGCTCCTGATAAGCGAGCTTGTCTTCTTCCACAGGTTTGAGTAGGCATTCAAAGTTAGCGTACACTACAAATGGCGAACGCTTTTTGAGGCGATAATTTTTTTATTTCAGCCTATTATTTGTCGGCAGTTTGACTTTGAAGCTGTAGAACTTCGTACAGTCTCTTTCGAGTTCCGCTAGTTTTCCGGCAGTCCAAAAATAGTGCAGACAACGATCGCAAATGAATTGCTTCGATTTGCGAGAGCTTAGCTGAGACAAGGCCAATCGAGATAAATATTTTATCCCATCTGTCTTCGTAATAGTCTTATACGAAGAGAAGATTGACGTACTTCTCTCTCTTCGAAACAGCAACGTGACACGGAGACACGTCAAACTGTCCTCCACCTTTCTTCTTTAGCATGTAAAGATTGATTGAGATCTCATTCTATCTCTCTAACTTTGAGATCTGCTTAGGTATGACCGGGAACTCGATACCCGTGAAATCGAGCTCGTTTTCGAAGGCTTTATACTTTTTAATACAGTTCGAATCCTTCTTAACCGAATGCAAGGCGGATAGTGTAGCCCACTTTAAGCATTTATCGTCATCGTCTTGCACGTTGACACAGGCTTTCTTCTTCTCATGAAGTTTGCCAACTGAATTCGTTGGTTGCTCTAGCAAAGTATTCAACGAATCGATGGCTGCTCGCACAATATCCATCCAGCGCTGTCAGATTGTCGATCGTAAAGATATAGTACTCCGTGGAGATCATAATGCTCTTGTTGCTTTAAAGAGAGCTTTAATAATGAATGCTCACGCTCAGTCGCGACGACTTCAATACACTGTCCACGCGACTAAGCCTGCGCACGCGCGAGATTGGAAAGAGGACAGGATTTTGCTTCCTTTCTAAGCAAGCTTGGTCATAGTGATTTTTTGAGTTTGTCTAAAAACATATTAGAAGTGTGTTTTCAAGCATTTTAAGTCGAAAAATAATGTTTTTGGGAAATGTCCGTTTGGATGTGTGTGTGTGTGTGTGTGTGTGCGCGCATTTCTCAGTTTTTACTACATGGATTTCAAGCCACCAAGTCTCATTTTCTTTGTTTTTACTGTAACATGGTGGGGAAAAAGTCCATTTTTACATTTTTTCAACTCGTTTTTTTACAGCGACTTTGTAGTTTTAAGAGTTCATTTTTTTTCTAATAAAGTTATCGAAAAATTTAATTAAAGTGAATTGCTTAATATGCACCTTGAAGAGAATAAAATTACTTACCTTTTTACCACGGAAAATTTATATCATCTTTTATTATTCTTTTATTATACATGATAAAGAGCTATTTATTTAAATCCTTTTCACTTGAAAACTAAATGCCAAACCTTTCTAAAAATTAACATAATTATTAAACATCATTAAAACTATACACCAGTTTAATTTTGAGTCATTTCATGGAGCAGATCCGTAGAAAAATACTAAAAACAAGTTGTTTTTCTATGAAACGCGAGAACTGAAGTAAAAAGGCAATAATGAAGTTCAAATTTTGGATTTAGCATTATACAGCACCTTGATCCTTTTCTTTGTGCTGTTTATAAAACCAGTTCATTTCGAAGATATTCAGGTTCAAACAAAATTTTTTACCGTGTGTACTTTGTTTAACTAAAAACAGCATTATTTCTATCTCAGTTTCCATAAAATGGATTTTAATCTACCTAGGCCCATTTTTTCTGTTTCCTTTTTTAATAATTTATGAAAAACAAAACCGGCTCGAAACGACCTCGACGATCGAGTACACGCATGACTGTCACTGAAAAGGACGAAAACTCTGACGCTACTTCAAGTAACAGACCTGAGTCGGACCTGACAAGCAAATCGGCTGCAACTTTGCCAGCATCGATGCCATCATTGACGACTGTATCATCTGCATCAACTTTAATACAGTCGTCATTATCGTCATCATCATCATCCGCACCCTCTATATGACTCGCGAGGCCCCCTGACAATGCGCCGGGTACTGGGAGTGGCTTGAGGGCGGGCTTCCTCAATGTGAACTCGCTCACGGCTCGCATTGAGATCATCCGTAATTTTTTGGAAAAGCGTCCCTCATTTGACATCTTTGGCTTTGCGGAGACATGGCTGGGTCCGATTGTGGATGATAGCCTAGTTAGCATCGGGGGATTTCCCATCATTCGACAGGATCGAAATGTAAACTGAGGTGGCGTCGCCTTGTTTGTACGCAATGAATTAAAAATTAAAAAGCTTGCTTCATCTGATACTGTGGGTCTAGGAAAACCTGGAATCCCAGAGTACCTTTTTTGTAGCGTACAAAGGGGCGACTCACCTTCGGTACTACTCGGAGTTATTTACAGGCCCCCGAAAATTCTGAAGCAAAAGGACTCAGACCTTTTTGATGTATTGCGATCTTGGACTCTAAGAATGAGGGGCTGCCTAGTTTCGGCAAGCATTGTGTCATAGATGTCTCACTAGACATCTACGCTCCCACTCCCGTGAGTGACACTTTCTCTTATCGAAATTACAAGTGTATAGACACTTCCAGCCTTGTTGACCTCTTGTCTTGTTGTGACTGGGCGGCCATGAGTTCCATTGAAGCCGATCTGGAGGGCGCCCTATACGTTCTCAATAACAATCTAAAATCAGTAATTGATGAACTGGCACCTTTGAAAACGGTTTGCCCACGTAGGAAATATGCTCCTTGGTTAGGACCGGAGCTGAGAATCCTCATTGATAAACGCAATGCTACACTCGGGCGCTATGAGCGCACGGGGAGGGCGGAGGTTTTCGATGAGGTTCTTCGACTCACCAATGAGGTCGACATGCGTTCTGCTCAAGAGCGTGAATCCTTCCTTAGTCAACAACTATCGGACGCTCTTGATGATAACAGAAATATATGAAAGGTAATGCGTCATCTCGGCCTCCTGCCTGGGCGTAAGGAGGAGGAGTTTTTTGGTTTCACGCCGGGGGAGCTGAATGAGCACTTCGCGGGAGTATCGGTATCACCCCTCGAAAATATAGACAATTCGACGGACGCTATTGTACTTGCAGGCGAGGTGGGCTTTACTTTTAGCCCTGTTGGAATGAGTGACGTCGTCCTTGCTATATCACATTTTTCCTCGCAAGCGAGGGGTATCGATGGTATTCCGTGCGGGGTGGTCGTCAAGGCCCTCCCAATTATTGGCGAATTCATTCTTAATCTATTTAACTGCTCCTTCGCTCAGGGGATCTTTCCGAGTATCTGGAAGCGGGCACAGTTGATAGCGCTAAGAAAAACCAGCGCTCCATCCAATGTTAAGGACTTTCGTCCAATAGCATTGCTCTGCTTCCTCTCAAAGGTACTTGAGAAGATCGCGCACACCCAGATCACGGAGTATCTTAATAAAAATAATATAATCGACCCCTTCCAGGCCGGTTTCCGAATACACCACAGCACACAAACAGCATTACTAAAATTGACTGACGACGTACGCATGGCAATTGACAAAAAGAAGGTGACGCTTATGCTGCTGTTTGACTTCAGCAAGGCCTTTGACACCATCTCACCTTCCAAATTACTATCTAAGCTGAGGCAGCTGGGGTTCTCTGGGGCGGCTCTCCTGTGGATTAAATCATATTTACAGGGACGATCTCAGATGGTAATTTCGAATAAAAACGGAACTTCAGAGTGGCTTGAAACCAATCTGGGAGTTCCACAGGGTTCTGTCCTGGGACCCTTGCTGTTTAGCCTCTATGTCAACGACCTGCAAAATATACTCGACGGCAACACAATTAAACATCTTTTTTATGCGGATGACCTCCAGATCTATCTACACACCAACAAAGACAATTTCCTGGACGGCGTGGCTCGGCTGGCGGAAGCGGCGCGGCTGGTTTCTGGCTGGGCGGAGAGCTCCGGTCTGCGACTTAACTCCGGCAAAACTAAATCTATATTTTTCGGGTCCATGAAGAACGTTAACGATATTAAATCATGGAACTTGCCTGGGGTTCCGTTGCCGGACGGAGTGATCGTCCCATTCAGTGAGACGGTCGTGAGTCTCGATGTTGTACTGGACAGCAAACTTACTTAGAAACCGCAGGTAGATGCTATCACGAAAAAAGTAAATAAAGCCCTGTATAGCCTGCGGTTTATCAGGGACTGTACCACTGAGACTCTCCGCAGAAGGCTAGTTGAGACACTTATACAACCGCACATTGACTACTGTGCTGTGACTATCCTGGACGCGTCTAACGAACAATGAATACGGATACAGAGACTGAGCAATTCGTGTGTGAGATTCATCTTCGGGGTTAGGAGGGATGAACACATCAGTCCTTACCAGAGGCGTCTAGAATGGCTTTGTACCGATTCCAGAAGGCTCTACTTTGAGGCCATTCTACTATACAGAGTAACCCGGATCGGTGAGCCTTCGTATCTGGCCTCATTATTCAATAAACACAAGCCGAGACCCTCCAGTAGGGGAGTTCCCCCGGAACTGAGCATCCCTACCGTGAGTACCGAAACCGGGGCTAGGGCCTTCCAGGTCCAGGGTGCTCGGTTCTGGAACTCTCTCCCTTCTACTCTGCGAGGCCTGCCATCTCTCGCCTCCTTCAAGGGGGCACTGCGGCGGCACCTGCTGGCCATAGAATCGTGACGACTCTGAGCCCTCTGGCGCTGCATCTTTCATATTAATCTAGTTTTTAATCTAGTCAGACTCGGCCCTAGGCCGTACAAGATTGTTTCAGTATTACGTATTTTTAGATTTCAAACGTGCAATACAGATAGGTCTTTGACCAAACCTTAAGCGTACAAAGTAATATTGGAAAAGTTTAATGTGATAATTAAATATGACGAAATGTGATTTTATGTGATTTTATGTGACAATAATTTTTATATATTTGTTAGACTGTATGCGACAGAGTCCTTGTGATCTCTACTGTATTATTTCTCTCTCTCTCTCTCTCTCTCTCTCTCTCTCTCTCTCTCTCTCTCTCTCTCTCTCTCTCTCTCTATTATATATATATTCGCCATTCCGCTTCTGTACTTGGGAGCCGTGTGCTGTAACGGAAATTGTTCTCGAGGGTCTGCAGCGTATAGCGCAGGAGGGGTTACCTGTTTACCCTGGCTCGTCAGAGTCTGACGCTGGGAAATCGCGCGGATCTCTCTCTCTGCCAACTTCACTTTGTTGCATGCGCTTTTCTGCAACCTTCACTGTGACATAATATTCACTGGAGGCTGCAACTTCCTACAACGCTTTTTTCCTGCTTCAACATCTGCCCCTGACACATAACCTGCAAACACGCACGGCTTCTCTTCTCGCTGCACGGCGTCTCTCTTTCCTTCTAAGTGATACACGTGGAGCCACCTGTTGCACGGACGGATCACCATCTTCAACGTCGCTACCATCAAACACAGTAAGTTATCGACAGTGACTTAATATCGTCAAGAATGAGCGGAATTTGCGGAAAAAGTGCCGAAACGCCTGTTACGTGTGCACAATGCAACAAGGTTACCAGGGGGAGGATGAAGACATGCGAGTTGTGCAAAGATCACTTCCACACCATGTGCGTCGCTCTACGGTCTATAATGGTGGGAAGTGTTGCAACACTCGCCTGTGCAACCTGTGCGGCGGGTTACGATGTCGGCACGCCCAAGACTGCGCAGACGAGGGCGAAAACAGCGGCAGCGACGGCAGCAACAGCAAGCACATCCGCCAAGGGCACTCCATCATCAACAGTGCCCAAGAAAAATAAGTCTGCGCCTCCATCTCTTGCCGGCTCCAGAACGCAGTCGCCAGTGTGAACTCAGGCGACAACGATCGAGTCGTCCCTCAAGGACATCTTCGCGGCATTGGCTGATATCAAGCGGATCCAAAACGAGGCCCTTCAGGCACAAAACACCGTGTCTGAACGGGTCTCACGGATCGAGAAGCGACTTGGCCCGCTTGAAAAACGCCTCAAAGCCCTAGACGACCTGCCTGAGCTCAAGACTCGGCTGAGCAAGGCTGAGTCATCCATCTCTGAGCTTCAGACACAACTTCAAGAGCTGTCGTCAAGGAGCCCAGCAGAGCAGCACAACATCAGCACTGCTCCTGCCTCTGATGTGATCAATAACCTACGCAGTGAACTGGCCGAGGTTAAGAGGAGGCAGGAGCGCTCTGCGAACAACGTGGTGGTAATCTCCGGCCTAGCCTACACCCAGGAGACGTCGCTACATCTCCTGGCTTACGCCGTCCTGGCTGCACTGGACCCCACGGTCCTGAGGCGGGATATTGCAACCGTCAGAACCATGGGGAGACCTGAAGCAAACAACATCAACACGCAAGGAGACATCAGACTTCCACCACTAGCTGTCACTCTCTCCTCCAGTGCGCTGGCCCGCTCCATCATAGTAGCCAAAGCCAGGAGGCGCAAGCTTCACACCAACGAACTCGATAGTTCATTACTGGAGAAAGCGAAAGCTCTCTACCCAGATCACCAGGGACTCGTCAACATTAATGAGCTGCTTCCTCCAGATGTTCATAAGCTGTGCATCAAGACCAGGCTTGAGGCGAAGAAGAGGAGGGGCTGCCGTTCCTACGTGAGGGATGGCAGAATATACATCCGTACTGGCGAGGACAACGAACGGGCCACTATCATTTCAACTGATGTGGATCTTGAGGCTTTTTTAGCCCGAACGTCGAAAACAACCAGCACGGACATCACACGCTAAGACACACACCAATCATCCCACCAAAACCACCATCTAAATCATCCAACTCATTCACAGCTGTCTCTAAAGCGTCTCTGTCTAAGGGTCTAAGGGTCTGTCACTTCAATGCGAACTCCCTAACGGGTCACATTGAGATGATCAGACTATTCTTGTCCACTCGTCCCCACTTTCACGTAGTGGCTGTGACTGAGACCTGGCTGAGTGACAAGATATCATCCATCCCTTCACTGGATGATTAGACTCTATACAGACGGGACAGAAACAGGAACGGTGAAGGTGTGGCCCTCTACATTCATCATTCACTGACTGCTAGCGTTATCTCGTCATCCGACGGCGAATGGTCGGGCAAGCCGGGTAAGCCGGAGTATCTGTTCTGTGAAGTCTCATCCAAGGGAATATCACCCATCTTCGTGGGGGTTGTGTATCGCCCTCCTCACTCACCCTTTATCCAGGGATCTAACTTTATCGAACAACTAACGACGCATATGCACAACTACTCCACGAAGGTCATCATGGGTGATTTCAATGCTGATCAGCTTTCCTCATCTGAGGACGCAAATTTCATCAGGGCCTTCATTGATGAAAACTCCCTCGCTTCTGTACCATACGGTGCAACTCATCACAAGCAGGACTCTGACACCTGGCTTGACCTATGTTTGATTGATGAGCAGGATCGCCTGCTATCATACTGGAAGACTGACACCCCTTTCATTAACGGACATGACCTGATCACGGCCACACTCGACGTACAGATTCCACGCCACGTACCTACTACATACACTTACAGAAATATAAAGGAATCTGTGCTGAGAAGCTAAGGGACTTCCTTAGTGCATGTGACTGGTCATCCTTCGCCACGCCATCACTAGACGAATGCATCACCATTCTTAACGCTAACATCTCGAACGCCATCGATCATTTCGCCCCATTAAAAACTGTGACACCTGAACGTAAGCATCACCCGTGGTTCACCGCGGCTCTTCGTGACCTTTTAACTGAAAGAAACAGGCTCTACAGACGTTTTCGCAGAAGTCG
>QLSS01000150.1:238768-295879 GCA_024372645.1 Trichomalopsis sarcophagae | reverse complement strand
AGTTATTTGATTTTAAAACAAGAAAAACCAAAATGCGACACTGTGCGACGCCAGGCTCTAGGAGCGACAAGGATCCACAGCTGCAACCTCCTGCTGTTCACATCTATACACACGCACACTCACACACGCACACACACACTTACGAATTTAGATACTACAAGGTACTTTTCTCCTTTTTCTAACACGTGTGAAATATATTATAGTTTCAAGCAAAATTAACACCGTTTTAAGTGATTTCGTTATCCGGCTCCCTTTCCCGGAAGGTAGTGACCGCACCTGCGGTAGCCAAAAGGAATTTCTTTATAAAGTTAAAAAAAAATAAAAAAATAACAGCAGACAGGAACTCTAATAAAAATAGGTATATTGATGAGTTGCGAGAAAACTAAATTACGAGAAAAAGAAAATAAACTAAAATCCGCGATCGAAACTAATAGCCCCGAAACAACAAAATTAATTCAGGAAGTCGAAGTAATAACAAAAGAAATCGAGAAATCATATACAAAATTCAATATTGACGGGAATAAAACTTCGGACCTACCCAAAAATAAAATTCAATACTATCAATACCGCGTACAAAAAATCATAACATTTTGGACGATAGCGATCAGGACCTCTCTATTTCCGAAATAAACAAGGAAAATAACGAGACGGTCACCTACAAAAACCCCTTAATCTTAAAACCATCCGCATTTAATCAACAAAAAAGCGAAGACGAAGTTTACGAAAGCGTAACTTCTATTTTCGGAACTTTAAACATAAAGGAAAGAACACCCGAAAATCAAATTATAATCGATAATATAAAACAGCAATTAAGCATCGAAATAAAACCCGAATTATTAGACGCATTTTTCAACGACAAAGATAACGCAGCAGAAATCGACAAAACACTAAATAACCAAGGTTTTGGATTTTTTCAAGCGATTAAACTTGTGAGAGACAGACTTACTAACTTCGCGGCAGGAACAGCTCGCCCCGAAAATCTGAAAATTGAGATATCCCCTCGCCACTCAACCGATAGAAGCGAACTCTTGTTATCCTTCGATAAAAGCTTCAACGCGCTGAAAATAGAATCACCCCAAAACAAGTCAAAAACGGATAGGAAACCAACAAAAATGGCCTAGACGATTCAAGTCCGTGGAATGTCCATATCCAACGTGTTGGATTTAATTCCGCGATTTAACGGACAAAATGTATCTCTATCACTTTTTCTCGATGGGTGCAGGGAAGCTAAAGAATTGCTACCCAATACACTCGAAGGAGAACTAGCCAAATTTATTCGAATGCGCTTATATGGAGATGCACTAAATAGCACCCGCGGGCAGACTTTTGCATCGGAAAACGAAGTCATAAAATTCTTTGAGAACATTTATGGTTCAGCAAAAACGTATCATGATTGGTCTGGCGACTTAGCAAAAATGAAACAGAAAAGCAATGAATCTGTAATTGTGTTTCTAAATAGAATTCGAGAAATCGAAAAAGAAATTACAGCCGCAGCTCAGCGGGAGGGCCGAATAAATAACAAACAAACATTTCTAAGTGATCTCGAAAAAGATTATATTAAATTTTTTAAAAGGGGACTACGCTGGGAGATCCGGGGGCGCATGGGTACGCCTACCACGTTAAAAGAGGCTCGTGAACAAGCCATTGAAATAGAACGTGAATATGCGGGATGCGCAATCGACGACGACGAGTTACCAGACGCAAAATTCAAAAATAGAGAAACGCGCAAGGTGCATGTAGTCGACTATGATCAAAGTTCGATGAAGTGCGGATTTTGCGGAAAGCTCGGACATGTAACACTAAACTGTCGACAGTTCGCCCTACAACATCTGCAGCGACAGAGCGACACGCGTGACTACCAACGAGACCGAGGACCCCCACCGCGCGACAATCAAAATTTTCGAAACGAAACGCGACCTAATAATACCCATTTCAGAGGATGGAATGCCGAAAATAGGCAGCGCAACGGATTCTTTCTGAATCAACAAAATAATAATAACAATAATAACAATTTTAATCGAAGGATTACGGAAAATCCGCGATATAATTTAAGATCTTCAAATAATTCAAATCGTAACAATACTAACCATCAAAATACATTTAGACCGACGTGTTATTATTGCGGTATTCAAGGGCATACGCGTAATGCCTGTTTTAAGCTGCAGCGGGGCATGCGCTCGGGTAACGTCGCGCAGGGAAACGCCGAGTCTCTTCCTCAGGAGGGCGCACGGAGAGAGATGACATCTGGCACGTGCCCGAACGATTCCAACGAAAAGAATACTCCCACATCCGCACCGAAACTATAAATTTGAGTCGCGCGAGCACGGTGCCGACCATCAAAGTAGACATCGGAGAGTTTAACAAGCCATTAGAATTTATGCTTGATACCGGAGCCTCTGTTAGTTTAGTGCGCAAGTCGGAGGTATCCGCCCTATACTAACATAAACACGAACGAGATTATAAGATTAAAAGGCATAACAACCCAATATATTTCGACTCTTGGCAAAGTGACAGTAGATTTCAATAACGTGTCAACAGACTTTCAATTAGTTAGGCATATTAGGTAATGATTTCTTTCGTAAAAACGAAGCAACAATTAATTATTTTGAAAATTATATTGAAGTTAATGGACAAATAATTCCTTTTGAAAAGTATCCTACGGAAATAGAACCGATAGATACGAAACCAGAAAAGAGGGTAAACGGTGAATCTAAAAATACTCGAGTTAGAAGCAATCTGAGTGAAGGAGGGGAGACAGACCGCGGTTATGATGATTCTTATGTTGATGATAAACGAGGTACATTGGATCAAGGGAATGAAAAATTTTGTGTACGGGATGAGAGTATTTATATTAACCAAAATTCGGAAAATATTTATGTGCATCTCGACACTACTGATCGCGACGTTATAGAAAATGACGAGTTTAATATTCAAGAAATAAATGACGAATCAAGTGAAAATATATATACAATTGAATATGTTGAGAATTTATTTAAAGAAATTGAGCGTTTAAAGAAACTTCTACAAGTTAACACTTCTCAAGGCAACGAGAGTGATCATACAAATTATGTGAATTTGAGAAAAATGTCGTTATGAAAAAAATTAAATCCAGTGCAGAAAACACTGAGATGAAAAATGAAGTTAATTTTGTTGAAGTCATTGATGATGAAATGATTAATGATGATGTTGATACGAAAAATGTATTTGTTGAAGAGGTTACGGAGAATATTTTTGAGGAGAAAAAAAATAACGATAATTATGAGATATTTGCTAATAATGCTACTGATCACGAACTCGACGAAGGACTTGAGAATTGTTTACTAAAAGAAGGATCTGTGAATGCTGAAATTTTTGAAAAATTATGTGGAAATAAACAAGAATGTAGATTAAATAATTATCATTTTGTTGAAAATTATATCGAAAATAGTCACATGGATGACTTATGTTACAATTATATGAAAATTTCAGATAAAGATTATTTTGCCAACGGAATGCTAGATAACGCGACGACAATTCCCATCTTCCAAATCACGGAAGCTGAAAATACCGGAATGCCAAGAATAGATCGTTTGAAATCATTGCTAAGATATACTCATTTAGAAACCGAACTGCGCCAGCCAATCGAACGCCTCATAGAGGAATATGCCGAATGCTTTCATTTAAAAGGGGAAAAGTTATGGACTACTAATTTTATTAAACATCGAATACTAACTGTTAGCGATATGCCTATTTGTACTAAACCTTATAGATTTCCTCACGCTCTTATACAGGAACTCGATAATCAAATGCAAGAAATGCTTGAGGGAGGTGTAATTCAGCCTTCTAATTCTAATTATTCATCACCTGTATTTTTAGTAACAAAATCTCCGGACAGTAAAGGTAATAAACGATATCGAGTAGTTGTTGATTTTCGAAAACTAAATGATATAACTATAAAAGACAAATATCCGTTACCGAATATATTAGATATTATCGATCAAGTAGGTGGAGCAGAGTATTTTTCGGTGTTTGATTTAGCTCAGGGATTTTTACAAATTCCATTGCATGAAGCTGATAGACATAAAACGGCCTTTTGCTCTTCGAACAGTTTGTATGAATTTACTAAAATGCCAATGGGTCTTTCGAACTCACCAGCAACATTTCAGCGTTGTGTTGATAAAATCTTTAAAGATATGCAAGGTAAAGAGATATTTTTATTTTTGGACGATGCTGTTATATACGGAAAAACGATCGAGGAACATAATATTAAATTCGAGAAATTTTTGAAAAGATTACGCGAAGCTAATTTAAAATTGCAACCTGATAAATGCGAGTTTTTAAAGAAAGAAGTTATTTATTTGGGACATTTGTTATCTAAAGAAGGAGTTAAACCAGATCCTAAGAAATTAGAAGCAGTACGAAATTTTCCATTACCTAAAACTCAGAAAAATATTCGCGAATTTTTGGGACTAGCAGGTTATTATCGCCGATTTGTACATAATTTTTCGGGCATTGCTAAACCTTTGAGTAACTTACTAAAGAAAGACGTAGAACTTGTATGGAATGAGCAAACTCAAGAAGCATTTGATATATTAAAAGAAAAACTTTGTAGCAAACCTGTATTACAAATTTCTCGTGATAAAAACCAAAATAACGATGTGCCAGAAAACTATAACGCCGAAAAAGCCGACACGACCAATGAGCCAGACATTGACTTAGAAAATTCGCAAAGTAACCAATTAAAATTCCCAATAGAGTCAAATATAGAAAAAGAAAACGTTGAACCTGTTATAAATAAAGAAAGAAAATATGGAAAGATATTTGTCGAATGTAAAGAACAATTATTGATGCGAAAAGATAATTACATTTATTTTATAACTTCGGGCGGAACACCGAGTGACGAAGGAGCCCGACAGTTGCACACGCGTAATGAATTACCCAGATTTTCCGAGTTAGAAGCCGGAGAAATTAAAATCACGAATAGAAATAATAAACTACATTTCTTTATCGTTACACGCGGCAAACAAGCCTTAAGCACTACTGAGATTCTCGATAATATAACCATTGCATTCAAGGTTCTAAAGACATTGATTGAAAAAGAGAATATTTGTTCGATTAGCATTGCTAAGAGCAAGGATATTGAAAACGTATTATGGGACGATGTGTTAATTAAATTAAGACATATATTGAAGGGAATACCAGTAAAAATTATAATTTGCTTGGGAATAATTGAATATATAGCTGAAAGAGATAGAGCTAGAATCATGGAAGAATTACACGATACAGCCATAGGAGGGCACAAGGGAGTCAATAAAAATTATAGACGGATTAAACAAAGATATTATTGGGAAAATATTAAAGAAGATGTACAAAATTGCATACGTAAATGTCTCACATGCCAATTAAAAAAACTAGTTCGAGTCAAAACCAAACAACCTATGCAAATTACGGACACGCCGCAATCACCCATGGAGAAAATTAGTCTCGATATAGTCGGACCTTTCCCCGTGTCCAAAAATGGCTATAATAATATATTAACAATTCAATGTAACTTTTCAAAATATTGCCTCGCGATACCTATCAAGAATGCCACCGCGGAATCTGTCGCCGACGCGTTAATAAAACGTTTTATTTGTATTTTTAGCGCACCTCTTACGATTCTCACAGATCAAGGTAGTAATTTCATGTCAAGTTTAATGAGACGAGTAGCAAAGAAATTTCGTATTAAACAAGTAAAAACAACGGCGTATCATCCTCAATCTAACGGATCCTTAGAAAGATCACATCACTCATTGACCGAATATATTAAAACGGCCTTAGACAAGGAAACTTGGGACGAATGCTTAGAATTAGCGACTTTCTGTTACAATACCGTGCCTCACGAACGTCATCCGTTTACGCCATACGAATTAGTTTTCGGACGTTTAGCCCGCGTTCCTTCGAATGAGCCACTCGAACCGGAAGATATCATTCCCACATACAATGATTACGTCATAAACCTTAGTAAACGTTTGAACGAACTCCAAAGAATTGCTCGCGAAAAATTAATTGAATCGAAAATCCACTCAAAATATTATTATGACAGAAAAATAAATCCAAAAGAATTTAGGATAGGCGATACAGTTTGGTTACTCAAAGGGGGAAAACAATATAAATTGGCTGACCAATATAAAGGGCCGTATACTGTTGTCGATGTTTTTAACAACCAGCGAAACGTTAAAATCAGAATGAAAAATAAAAAGATTAAAATAGTAAACGCAAATAGACTTCGAGTTTCATATATAGAGCCTGAGAAGGTCTAAACAAAAAAGCGTTATTTTAATCTGCATACACACATACTTATTTGCGCACACACGTCTTTTGTACTCATTTCAAAAATATTAAATAAAAAGCATGAATAAGTGTATCCACTAAACAAACGCCTAACAAAATCAAGAGTGAAGAGTTCAAGTATAAATAAAGAAAGCGATATCTCCCTCTAGGAACATAATACGAGACGAGACAATAACACCGTTGATTATCCAGCCCAACCCAGTTATGACAAGGCTCCCACTGTAAATCACTCCCTTCAATCGGTTTAATAACATCAACCACCTAAAGAAAAATCAATAACAATAAACAAATCATGAACTAACACGCGATAAAGCATAATATAAAAATAATAAACAATACAAAAACTTTTATTTACCTCACACATTTGTTGAGAATCAAAAGAAACTGTGACGAACTAACTGCACACCTCTAAAATCCCCGACAGACTGATGCCGAATCAGCCTGCGTCACGCGGACGAGCCAAGAAAATCAGGGAAATCGAGTACTTCAAACTAGGAAAGAAGTAGGGAGAAACACATGTCCTTAAGAAAGAGGAGCTTGGGAAAGAAAGTAATAAAAATTCGAAACCGACGAAAGTGCATGATGGGATCTCTTGTACACCGGGAGGAATGTTGAAATTTTATTTTCAACATTCTTTTTCTGGTGGGGTGGAATTTTATTGCATAAAATCAATTGAAAATATAACTTGTAAAATAAAAGGAGAAAGGTATTCTTAAACAATGCTAACTCCAACAAAACATGCATATACTAATCAACATTCTTTATGTTACAGTCAACTATCATTCATATACAAATTGAAAAACAAAAATAAATCATACACCTGCCTATCCCTATCACACTACACAAAATTTTTGTTTTTACATACGATTAATAAAAACCTTTCTATCGATTATTATAAACATTTTTCTATCAATCTTATATGTAAAATTCGAATCTTATTGTAAAAATATAATCATTAATCACATATGTAAACTATGAAAATATCCATCATTGTAAAAACTTTTTTCAGTAATAATGTGCAATGAAAAAAATAACTTCTGTACACACCAGAAACCATGCTTGTCAAAAGAAAAGAAAAATCTTCATCGAAATTTATGTATTAAAGAAAAGTACCTCGCAACAAATTATGTAAATAAATAATGATGAGCGGAACAATGAATTACCCATCATTACTTATAAAACACACACACATACATTTTACGAACGTCGAGTTTCACTCGTCCGTTCTTTTTCGGGCGGGGAGGTGTAATGGAATCCCCGATTCCATTACGCACCTATGACGCCAATTTAAGTAGGTCACACGAAACGAGAAAAACACATACCCGAGACACTCGCGAGCATCGTCATCGCAGCAGCCGCAAGAAGCAGCATTTCCCACCACAACGTATTCCTACAAAAATAGAATTAGAGGCGTAGCGACAAAACGCGCTCTAAGACGAAGATCACCCGAAAGAATGGCTAACGCCAAGAAAAAAATTACGGCGACGAAACAAAAAGATGTCACCAAACTAGTCGCGATATTCCTCACAAAAAGCGACGGAAATCAAAATAGCTTTGCGAAGAACAAGCATCAGCCGAGCACGCTCTCCCGCAAACGAATCGAGAAAAGATACACATAACAGTACGCAGGCGACGAAAAGCAGCAGGAGAGCTGTCACAAGACGCTTTTCCTAAAAACTGAAAGTAATAAAATTTTTACGAGATCACTTGAAGTTGAGAGGAAAGTCGTGAGAATATTAGGCACTCCTAATATGGAAAATCAACGCTACAGATTCTCCAGTATATAAAGACCGGGAGCAAAAGGGTGCTCGTAGTCAGTTTTCCTGAAGTCGCTTTACAAGCCGAATCGCTGCCAGTCGCCAGACCAATAAATTCGAGCCAGTTAATACCGAATCGATACCAGTTTGTCCAAGTGTATAAGTGCAGTGATTACTAAGACATACCATCATCTTCCGTCACTAAAAGGAGAAACGACACATCAAGGCGCCCATCGGTCTGCACCTGCTCGAAGGAGGAACGAGCCAAAGATATCCGAGACACACACCAGCCTGACCGCACTGAACCACCGACGCCAGGCTCTAGGAGCGACAAGGATCCACAGCTGCAACCTCCTGCTGTTCACATCTATACACACGCACACACACACTTACCAATTTAGATACTACAAGGTACTTTTCTCCTTTTTCTAACACGTGTGAAATATATTATAGTTTCAAGCAAAATTAACACCGTTTTTAGTGATTTCGTTATCCGGCTCCCTTTCCCGGAAGGCAGTGACCGCACCTGCGGTAGCCAAAAGGGATTTCTTTATAAAGTTAAATAAAATAAAAAAATAACAGCAGATAGGAGCTTTAATAAAAATAGGTATATTGATGAGTTACGTTCATTCTGACGTAACAATTTTAAGATATTCTTTGAACTTTAGTTTACAAGATATAAACTTAAACTTTTAAGTATTATAAATATACATTTCGAAGAGCAACTACGTCGTGGCTTTTATCGTAATTTTGTTTTTATTATTCATTAAAAGCAATGATTTTATTCGTAATGTTATTTTGTAGCGCAACTTTTGGACTCGCTTAAAATTACAGATCAAAACTCTTAAAAAATTATTTATTTATCATATCTATTACAATCTTATTTCAGATAATATAAGGATCAACCCATTTCATCGTAATTACAAGAATGCTGCAACATTGTTTGCTAAAATGGTTACAGCTTTGAATCGAGAGACAGAGGAAGGGTTAATTAGAAAGAGGCGAAGATATCAAGGACAAGATGCAGAAGTTATAGATTTAAAATAACATTAATCTTTAAAATTAATAATTTATTATTCGTTATATTATTTTATTACAGCTAATATTATACTGAATTTAAAATACAGATGTAAATCAATATAATTTATATAACACATATTGATCGACGACAATAACTATAAAATAATAGAGTATTAAATGTTAATTCATTTTTAAAAAAATTATTTTGGTACTGTAAACAGAAGAAAAGCAGCAGAACAGCAGAAAGTATAATTATCTTAAATACTTATCAAAACATAATACGATTTACAAATATCTGAACTCCTCTCCATGTTATAAAACTTATTTGATATTGTTGTCAAAAGTGGGAGGATAACCCAGGATACTGGGTTATCCTCTCCCACTTTTGACAACAATATCAAATAAGTTTTATAATACGATTTAATTTGTTCCATTTAAATTTTTACGAAGTAACATATGAAAATTATTTTATTTGATATATTGAATGGTAAAATATGACAAATGTTGGCTGGCGTTTCTTTTAGATTTATTATTTTGGGTACAGGATAGATGAGAAGATATATGCAGATAAGGATTGCTACGTCATGATATTGCTATTATATAAAATTCTATTAAATATATATTACAACATGATTATAAGAAGAGCGGGTAAGCGATTAAAGAAGTCAATGCTCTATCCACGCGAACGACTAATGGAGTCAATGCCTTATACGCACTCGAAGGACTAATGGGGCCAATATGCTCGCGAACGACTAATTGAGTGAATGCCCTATAGAACATTGACTACATTAGTCGTTCGTGTGTATAGGGTATTGACTCCGTTAGTCGTTCGCGTGGATAGAGTATTGACTCCCTTAGTTACTAATCGCTGACGCGCTCTTCATCTTCCAAATCGTGACGTGGGCTCACGAGACGATTTCGTCGGCGTAGGTCTATCTCTCGCTGTTCCTTGTAGTAACGTGTGCGCACGATACTACCCGGAGTGGATCTCGAGTAGAACTGCCTGTTGCGCCGCGCGATCCGTCTTATAAAGGCGCGCGGCGCGGATGTGTACAGGTGCGTTCACGGCGCACCATTCTCGAATTGATAATATTTTTGATGAAGCTAGTACCGTTATGTTACCGACTCAATTATGACAATTCTTAGCATGGTTTTTACGTTCAGAAAATATTTAAGGTGATCACATTTGGAATAATTATAAAAATAGTTTCACAGAGGATTTTATCGATAAAAAGAAAATCGTGCTCTTTTACATATGAACCAAATATTTGAGTTAGAGGATAAATCATGTGAATCATTCAAATTACCTATACCAAACAAAACTCTTTTACAAAACAATGACAATAATGAAGAAATTTTTCATTGCAAATTCATGTTTGAATCAATGTACGCTCAGTTGAATGATGACCAAAAAAATATTTTCAACATTACATGTTCACAATTTCATAAAATGTATTTTATAGATGGTCCTGGACGTTCTATAAAAACATTTTTAAATAAAGCTCTAATTTATTATTTTATTTCTCAAAATAAAAAAATTTTATCAATGGCATGGACTGGAATAGCTTCGGTATTACTCCCCAAGGGTATGACTAGTCATAAAACTTTTACCTTTAGATTTAAGCAATATTGAAACCACATTTTTAGAATTTAAATCTGATAAACAAAAATTAAGAGAAGTAGATTTAATTATTTATAATGAAGCTACTATGATTCCTAAAAAAAATTACGAAATAGTCAATAAAACTTTACGTGATATATGTGATGATGAAATTCCTTTTGGGAATAAATTATTAATCATAGGAGGAGACTTTCAGCAAATTTTCCCTGTTTTAAAAAATAGTAGTAGAAGCATTATTATAGCAGAAACTATAAAATCATCATACCTTTGGTCATATTTCCATATTTTAAAATTATTGTTAAAAATTGAAGAAAGAAAAATTGAAACAGTTAAAATTCCTAAAGAATGGAAAACGAATAATATATGTTCAAAAATTTTTACAAACAAGATTAATTTTTCATTATATAGCGTAATACTCACCTCTCATAATGAATACACTTATATTTTAAATAATAAAGTTTTAAATCAAATGGAAGGGGAGACAAAAACATATTATAGTATAGATACTGCAACGTATAAAGGTGGCGATAAATCTGATGACAATATTTATATAAATTTTCCAATCGAAATATTAAAAAGCATTCGCGAAGGATTATCACCTCATGAACTTAATTTAAAAATTGGTTCAATTGTTATGTTAATAAGAAACTTGAGTATAGCAGATGATTTATATAATGGAACACGATTAAAAGTTAGCAAATTATTAAGTATAATATTGAAGCAGAAATTATAACTGGAGACAAAATTGGGAATAAAGTTATACCTAAAATTACTTTAAATACGGCAAATTCGTTTTCGTTGCCATTTGTTTTATATGGAAAACAATTTTCTCTATTCTTAACAGTTGCTATGACTATAATTAAATCTCAAGGTCAAAGTTTCGATAACGTAGGATTATACTTAAAAAAAAAAAACATTATTTTCTCATGGCCAATTATGTAGTATGTAGCTTTATCTAGATGCAAAAATCCTAATCAATTATTTATTCAAATTGAAAATGAAAACGATTCAGAAATCAAAAACATGGTTTGGAATGAAATTTTTTATTAAAAAAAAATGTTAATTCATAGAAAATTAGCAACGAGATTTCTTAAATGTATGATTTAACAGAAATTGATAAAATAATGATGCTTTAATATGTTTAATGTTACTACACATTTTTATAAAAAATAATTTCAGCATGAAATAGAATCCGGTTCAACATTTTGTGATCCAAATGGATAATATGTATTATTTACGTGAAGTAAATAATCACATTACAGAACATGAACGCGATGAGGTAAATTATAAAAATTATTTGATTAATTTGCTACAAGAACACGACGAAAATTAATTGAATATATTCAATGCAAAGACTGTTACAATGCCGCTATCCGAAGCACGGGAAAGATCCGAGTAGGCGGTAATGTATCAGAACCCTTCACGATACGCGATGGTTTAAAACAAGGGGATGGGCTCTCTACGGTGCTGTTCAATTTAACGTTAGAGTATGTCGTTAGAAAAATTCAGGCTAGCCAGCTGGGCGCAATGCTTAATGGAACAACGCAGATACTAGGCTATGCAGATGATTTGGATATAATGGGGGATTGTAGGGAAACGGTAAGAAGAAACGCAGAAATCCCCATAAAAGCGGCGGAGTATACAGGGTTAGAAGTGAGTGAATCAAAAACAAAGTACATGATTGTGGATAAGCTAGGCATCTACAGAGGGGAGGGAGATCTCAGAGTTGGGAATTTTACTTTTGAAAAGGTTAGCGAATTCAGGTATCTGGGTAAGACCATAAATGATAGAAACGAGATTAATGTCGAAATAAATAAGAGACTCCATTCGGGTAATGCTTGCTTCTACGCCGTGAGATATTTACTTAAGTCGAGGCTGTTGTCTAAAAACGTTAAAATAAGAATATACAGGACAATAATACTGCCGGTGGTTCTGTACGGGTGCGAAACGTGGGCTCTCACTAAGCAGGCGGACAACCGTTTTAGGGTATTTGAAAATAAAGTCTTGCGAAAAATATACGGGCTGAAGAAAGATGAGGAAACAGGGGAATGGAGGAGACTTCACAATGATAAGTTACATAATCTGTACGCGTCACCAAATATTAACAGAATAATAAAATCACGCAGATTGGGATGGGCAGGGCACGTAGCGGGAAGGGCAGGCCGATGGTAACGCGACCTCTAGGTAGACCTAGACGTAGATGGGAGGACAACGTAAAAGCGGATCTAGTAGAAATAGGACGGGAGGGTGTCGATCGGAGAGGTGCATATTGGGTGGGGTTAACACAAGATAGGGCAACGTGGAAGGCTTGCGTAGATGAGGCGATGAACTTTCGAGTTCCAAATGCCACCTAAAAAAAAGAAAAAAAAAATTCAATGGAAAGATTGAAATTTATCAAATGTTTAATACTGGGATTGTTCAACATTTTTCTAGTTTATATGAAATTCTTCCTAATATAACTTTAAATGTTCAACGTATTTTGAAACTGCGTAAAAAAATTTTTTATATAAATCTTTGATTAATGATCCTGATGCTTATGTAGCATATATTTTGAATATCGCTAATATTTTATATCACATCAATTTAACAATACAATAAAATATAACAGTTACGTTTTATCCAATCAAAATAATTAAAATTAACAATACTGCAGAATATTAACAATCGCTGGATTAGCCATATTATTAAATTCGAATTTATAACTATATTAATCCTTCTTAAAATTGAGAACAGAGAAAAGTGACGCCGACTAAAACGTGTTTTGATTGGTGGCCTGAAAAAAGGCGCAAAATTTTAAATTTTAGATTTTTGATGGGATTTTAGAGTTTTGTTTAGAAAAAAAAAATAAATTATGTTATTGTGTTCTTAATTATTATTACTATTGTGTTAAAAAAACATAAATGAAAATAAATATCATTAACTTTTGCTGTTAATTATAGTTTTAATTGTAATTCGGTTTAGATTTTCAGTTTGAGGTTATAACCTCAAAATAAAAACAGCATAATTTACTTTTGTAGTTTTTGTGAGAAGCACTTTCTACTATAACACATAAATAAATAAATATATATTATATGTGTGTGCCTAATATAAAATCATTGTCAGTTTAGAATATATAAATGTTTTATTCTCAAAGAATATGGAAATACTATCAAGCGCTTTAATAGGAATTTGCAAAAATTTAACAAAATTAAGCAGCTGTTATATTTGTTTTGGTGCATGCGTGTATATTATTTGAGGAGACAACTGCTTTTACAAAACTTCTTTATAAAAAAATCTTATTACGTACCCTTAAGATTATTTAGAATGATGACTTTGAATTAGTTACTATATACAAACTAAAAATTTTGGCTTTTGTTGGAAAATGGTCTAAAATATAATTTTAACTAATTAAAGTGATAAAAGTGCAAGTCAAATTACAACTTATTTTTTAGTTCTGAACATTTCAAAATACTCTGCAACTTATTAAAAAAAAATAAATCCGATGAAAATGAAAAGTACGCGCACCAAAGATTTTACATGATTTCTGTTTTTCAGTAGCTTCACTTATATGGATCAGAACTATATGATATATATTTTTGAAAATATTGAAAACTGAAAAATAAGTTGAA
The DNA here is from genome assembly GCA_024372645.1 of Trichomalopsis sarcophagae. NCBI lineage: Eukaryota > Metazoa > Arthropoda > Insecta > Hymenoptera > Pteromalidae > Trichomalopsis > Trichomalopsis sarcophagae. The sequence continues at coordinate 281,561 of QLSS01000150.1, read as the reverse complement.
ATTGGACTTAATCTTTTGTCGCTTGAATTAGCTGAAATCATATTTTTGACCATTTGCCGACAAAAACCAAAATTTTCAATTTTTATTTAAGCTCATTTGTAAATTATTCTGAATGATCTGATGGGTTTGTGGTGAGTTTTTTTAAGACAATAATTAAAATCACTTCTGATCAGTCCAAACTTATTTTTACAAAGAAATAACATCATAAGGTATCAATTTATAGTTTTAAAGCAATTTGTGTCAAATAATATACATGCATTAAACCAAAACAAAATTGTTCTTATAAAATAGAAATACACTGTTATATTTGTTTTGATGTATGCACCTGTATTATTTGAGAACAATAACTGATTGTATATAACAGCTATATGAAAAAATCTTACTTTGCACCCATAAGATCATTCGAAATGATTTAGAATCCGTTACAATAAAAATTGAAAATTTTGGCTTTGTTCGGCAATTGGTAAAAAATATGATCTCAACTATTTCAAGTAATAAGAGGATAACTCCAATTTTAATTTATTTTTAAGTGTTTAGCATTTCCAAAAACACATTATATCATATAGTGCTGATCCATAGTCTATAAGCTATTGAAAAAATGAAATTTTGTGAGACTAAAAAGTACGCGTATCAAAGATTTTACAGGATTTCATTTTTTCAATAGCTTATTGACTATATGGATCAGAAATATCTGATATAATACTTTTTTGGAAATGTTAAAAGCTGAAATTGGACTTATCATTTTATTACACGAATTAGCTGAAATCATTCTAAATAATCTTATGGGTGTATGGTAAGTTTTTTGCTTCCTTTCTTACTGAAAATATCGTTTTCCTACGGAACACGATAATTGGAGTAAAAAGGCATGAATCAAGTTAAAATTTTAGATTCATTTAGTATTTTATATGGTATCTTGATCACGTTCTTTGGGCTGAGGTTCAATAGGTCAATTAGATTTTAAGTTATTTAAGATTTAATTTCTTTCGAAAATTTTTTTTAATTTATTATAATTTGGTAACTAAACAGGGAAACACTGTTTAAAAACTATCATGATAATAGAGAGTAATAAGAACTATTTACCCTATAAATTTTAAGTAATTCATGTGTCAGATACCGAGACAAAAATAGTGGAAAAAATTTTTTTCTATGGGACATGCGTTAACTGCAGTAAAAAAGAGTGAGACATGTTGAAAATTTAAAATCATGTAGGTTTTTGTGGTATTTCGAGTCCTTTTACTAGGCGCTCATTTAGGTTCATTAGATTTTGAGATATTTAAGATTGCATATGTAGTGTTGTTGGAGTTGATGTGGGGTATGTAAATAAGAATGAACGTCTCTTATACACCAGATGCTGATTGTCATCAGAATTGAATTATTTTAATTATTCATTTATATTTAATATCTATTTCTCAGATAGATCATAATGTTGCGCGCGCGGAGCGCGCTAAATGTCACTAGTTTAAAAAAAAAATGAATCAGGCCTATTGGAGATACCACTTTATTTTTTGTTGAAATTTTAATAAATAATGAACACATGTACTGTTTTAAAGTTTTACAATGTTAAGTATAAACACTTGAAAGTGATAATAATAAAAAAGCAAAAGATGATGCTAAGTGTAAGCACATTAAAGTGTTAACAATATAAAAGCAAAAAAAATTATAAGAATTATTATTTACTTCAAACTAAACAAAACTTTAACAAAAAATATTTAAAAAAACGCGCCTATCTATTTACTTCATGGGTGGTGTGAAAAAAATTGAAAAGTAAAATTTAAAGTTAAATTAATAATAAAATTTATTGTGGTATTAATAATTAATCAATCATAAAATGAGCTGCAGGAGTGGGGGGGGGGGGGCTTTCAAATTATTTAAATAATAGGGAAAATAGAGAGTTTTTTCTTTGTTTGGGGGGGGGGGGGGGGGGGGGGGGGGAGTATACACAAAATATATACTTCTTGTAAAATTTGTATACGAACTATTCCAGTGTATCTCCAAAAGAACACGATAATTTTTCTAAATCTCTGAGTACCCTTAGTTTCGCGTTATGGTCTTATGAAAAATTGAAATTTTCCCAATTTTTCTTTTTCTGACAACTAAAATGGCTTATAACTCAAAATTAAACTACAAGCAAATCTGTGCTGAGAAGCTAAGGGACTTCCTTAGAGCATGTGACTGATCATCTTTCACCACGTCATCACTTGACGAATGCATTACCATTCTTAACGCTACCTTAACAAATGCCCTAAATCGTCTCGCCCCATAGACTGTGACATTAGGACGTAAACGTCACCCGTGGTTCACCACGGCTCTTCGTGACCTTTTGACTGAATGGAGCAGACTTAACAGGCGTTTTCGCAGAAGTAGATTACCTTAGGATCCATACTTTTATAGAATTGCAAGAGACGACGCTCACAGGCAGACTGTAAGTATCAAACTTCAACACCCATGCCAGGGGAAGCGATGGCATCCTACAGGTTGTAATCTCCAAAGCACTGCCAATACTCGCTCGTCTACAATGTCAAATTTTCAACCTGTCTCTGAGCAATGCACGCTTTCCCTCTGCCTGGAAATTATCGCTTGTTCGAGCACTTAACAAAGTCAGCAATCCGACAGCTTTGACTGACTACCGTCTGATCTCTTTAACCTGTTTACTATCCAATGTGCTAGAGTAGCTGGTGCACAAGAAAATCTCTGAGTATCTAGAAACAAGACTTTTCTTGACAACTTCTAAATAGGCTTCCGCACTGGCCACAGCATACAGTCCGGCTTAACTAAGACTGATGATGTCAGGCTTGGTATGGATAAAAAGAAGGTCTATCTTTTACTTCTATTTGATTTTAGCAAGGCGTTGGATACTATGTGTCACATCAGACTACTCAGAAAGCTATCCTTTTTCGGCTTTTCTAAGCAGGTTATCCGCTAGCTGCGTCTTACCCACGGGAAAGGTACAGTCGTCTTTGGTGACGACAACGAACTCTCCACCGTTCTGCCAATACCAACACGGATATCCCACAATGGTTAGTTTTGAGTCCTTTGTTGTTCACGTTGTACATCAATTTTTTTGGTTTCTGTCTAGATTCAGATGTATCTATACGAATGACCTGCAAATATACAGTCAATACCACCTTGAGAAGCTTAATTCTTGTTCTGTCAGGATGAGTGACAACGCCAAACAGATAATGGGCTAGGCTGCACAAAATTGTCTCAAACTTAATGTCCTTAAGACTAAGGCAATCGTCTACAGCTCTCCCTACATCAACATAGGAGGATCCCGGGTCGACTATGAATCATCTGTGCATAATCTGTGATAGTGAAAGGCGCCGCAATAAAACCGCTACAGCAAGAAGAGACCATTGAATTAAGAGATCTAAACATACTTACCTCAAAAGAGAAGGGACTAGAAGCACTACAGAAGGGAATTGGCAAAGAGAACATCAAAGAAGACTCTACGATAAAATCTCTGCGAAAGCGTACGGTGACACGCAGATTGCAGTGACACGGGTACCAGCTTAAATAGTGGCTAAGATCACTAAGCTACAGAAGATCAAAATAGAATGGGTCGACTGTAGAATCTGGGTGGCTAATCACAAAAACGAAATGCTTAAGTGTTATAAATGCCTCGACTTTGGCCACATCGACAGAAACTGCATAGTAACTGAAGGTAGAGATAAGCTTTACTTCAAATGTGAAAAAGATGGTCACAAAGCGAAGAAATGGAAAAATTAACGTAAATGCGTACTCTGCAAAGGAGGCACAGGTGTGAGGTATTACACAAATAGTGACCACCAAGAGATCATAATGAAGATAGGAAAACCAAAACGGAAATCTAACGGGAGTACAAGGACGAAAAGAATCGGTTGGAAAATGAAGGATTATGACAAGAAGATATTTTTGCTGGCTCTAGAAGAAATAGAGCTGCACGGACCTACGAATGATAAGGTTGAGCAGGTGATAAGAAATATCACCTTAATCTGCGACCCAACGATGCCGAGGAAGGCTCCAATTGATAGACGACCGCTGATATGCTAGTGGGATAAAGAAATTGACGCTGCTCGCATCAAGTGTCACCGAACCAGAAAATTACAGGACAAGGTTAAACTGGATTCCTAGGAGCGACTATACTAAGTAGTTATGAAGACGATATTGGGAGGTTATATTCCCTTTCCGAAAAACCCTGAATTACTAAACCGTATTGTGACTTCGCTGTTTTCCCTTCAACTAGAAATGACAACTATCCTTGAAGCGAACGCAAATGACGAAATCGTTTTAACAATCACCACAGAGGAACTACTACCTGCATGCAAAAGAGTTTAGAACAACAAGGCTTTAGGCTTGGATGGCATATACAATATGAAAGAAGCTATCCAGGCAAGCCCCGATGTCTTTGTGGATCTGTACACTTTATGTCTCGAAGAAGGAACGTTTTATAGAAATTATAAGAAGCAACGCCTGGTACTACTGTCAAAAGGAGACGAGCCAACAGGAAAAGTTGCCTCATACATATATACGGACATTTGGCAAAAAAACTATTTTGAATTAAAATACTTCAAACCGCACTTACAACATGTTTTTAACAAACTTAAAAAATCACTATTACAAAGCTTCCTTAAGAAGAAAGCAAAATAATGCACCTTGAAATATGAACGCATATCCCAAAATAAACAATTCTGAAAGCTCATGGATTAAATTAAAAAGAATCAAAAAATAAAGAATGTTGTTTTACTGATTTCTATAAAATGTAATAAAACACTGATATGATGAGTAAAGCGAGCGCAAAGCACGAGCACTGTAAGGTCGGGCTGCAGGTTGTCGATAAATTCACTGAAAAATGCAATCAGAAATAACAGGCAATTTTGCGTTATTGTATCTTTTTCTGTATATTTTTGATTGATCAGTATATTATTCAATTTTCAAATTGACCACCAGAGGGTATGAACATCTTTTTACCAAAGTAAAGATGTTAGTATAAAAACTAAAGTTATCGAAGATAATTATGTTATAAATAACAAATATATGAATTTGATTATAATATTATAATTACTTGTTGTAGGGTCCATTTGAAAATTTTGCGACGGCAAATTTGTCGCCAACTGTTGTGTTGATGGTGTAGAGGATAAATTAGTTTGTTGTTGTGTAAACAAATATCTTGTTTTTTTCCCCTTAACATTATTTGTTGACAATGAACAAATCGTTTTTTTTTCTGATGGTGTAACAGCTGCGCCGACAGTTACAGGTGACTGAGTTTGTGTAGCTACTTGCACTTGATTCGTATTTGATACAAGTGACTGTGTAAAAACATTTTCTGGATTTTCTGACATCTCGATTGCATCACTTGAAGAAGTGGCAGATCCGCCCTGAGCTGTAAAACCTTGAAAATACATAAGGATTAGGAACATGTTTATTTTTTTTCTAGCATATATCTAAATTATGGCAATATTATATAAACTATATTCAAAACTAAATATCTATAATGTAAGATGACACTTCTGTATAGCATATTCTTTCCAAACAAGAAACCAGTGAAGGCTCAAGATTATTTTCAAGATGATTTTCAAGAAAATAAAGAAAATGCTTTATGTCACATCCAAAGTGTATCACAAGCAGAAGAAAAATGTTGTAAAGATTATAATTGCCAGAACCTGATAATATTATTGTTAATGATAATATGTCTACAAAAAATATAATGCACAGTGCAACTATTTTTAAACAGATGGTAAATTAATTAAATGAAGATCAACACTATGTTTTCTTAAAGCTTGTTAACAGTAAAACTAACATTTATTTTATTGATGGTCCTGGATATTCAGAAAAAACTGTCTTATAGAAAACTTTGATACACTATTACATTTTATTAAACAAACTAGTCACAACAATGGCTAGGACTGGTATCGCTTCTATATAATTACTCAAAGGAATGACAAGTCTAAAAAGATTACCTTTGGCTTTAGATAATGTTGGCTTTAGATGCTCATTGTTGAAATTAGAATCAAATAAAAAAAATTAAGGCTGGATAATCAGCCAGCCTTAATCATGGATGCTTTATTTGTAATAAAGCATCCATGATTCCTGAAAAAGGCTTTAGAAATGATAAATCGAATCTTACAAGATGTATACTGTGATAAATTATCTTTTGGAGGAAAATTAATAGTATTCGGAGGTGATTTCAGACAAATTTTTCCAGTAATGAAACATTGTTATTTAAGTTCTATCGTTAAGGACGTAATTAAATATTCCAAATTATGGCTTTTTTTCAAGGATTAAAAATTAAAAAAAAAATTGTTCTAACGATAAAAAAATTCTCATCATTGTAATTAGATTTAGGAGAAAGTAAAATTAATTATTTCTAAATACCTCAACTTTGGAAAACTACAGATGTTTGTGACAAAATTTACAGAAATATTAATCAAAATACTAGCACGCCATACCCCGCTCGCTAACACTCGTTCGGTTTGTATCTATCGTTTCAAAAATAATTATGTATAATCAATTTAATCATTTATTTCTTATATATGCACATAAAATTTATGTTATTGTTCTTTTTTTTAATGTAATTATTCTATATTTGATAATGTTGAAAATATGTTTTATTTTGTATTTTAAAAAGTGAAAATCTGCTGGAATAGTTCTATACAATTTAAAAGGAATCAGTAACATTTCTTATCGACTTTAAGTAACTTTTAATAACATTTTTTCCCTTCAAATTTCATTAGACGGGATACGATTGATATAAGTCGATACAGTATGAAATATATTCGATGTATATGAAAAATTACAAAAGAAATCGATTAAATTTTAAGAAGATAGTACTATTGCTTTAATAGATAGCTATAACGAACATCAAGATTGCTCCTTCCAGGGGTTATTATACGTGAAAGAAATAGCAAGAAATACAGAGGAACAATGAGGAACCTCATTATTATTATTCCTTTATTCCTTATTATTACTCCTCCCATTCCTTTTTATGCGTGATAGCCCTTATTTCTTGCTGTTTTCGTAGCTAGAGATATAGTTACCCAAATAAATTAGTAAACTGTTTCATAATACCTAAGCTATTACACACTTTAAAATTTTGTTTAGTTATTTATTGAAAATAATTTAAAAATTCTATAAAATGCCTCCCAAACGGTCTGTTTAAAGTGATAAATCGAGTTCACCAAAACCTCTAATAAAAAAATTTAAATCAGATTCCAAATCTAACAATAATTCTGTTAAATTTATTAAGTATGATGATTAAATTCGATGGTAATTTAATTTGTTTATTTTAAAAACATTTATTTTTGAATTATAAGTATATTGAATTGATATAACGTATATAAATAAGAAAATACGTTTATAAAATATATATTTTTGAAATAATAAACCAGTAATTATGTTAAGTAAAGTTATAAAAATGATGATTAATTTTTTTTGTTTAGATATTTTGCCTCATTTTTTTGAGAACAGTAGTTATATGCTCAGTGTTGTAACAGGGATTGTATCCTGTAAGCGTATAGATGTTTGTAGCTTTGTCATGTCGTACAACAGCACTAACTTATCATCTGTAACGTTTGGTGATACATTCGGTACGCATCATGGTACAGCATTTGTATGATTTTGTGGAGCTTTACAGTGGAGTGAAATAATCAAATGCTGGTAGAGTATTTGTAAATGACACAAAATTTTCTCACACATGTGAGTATATTTATTTCTTGCATGAGACCTAAATACATACTCAATCCCTTATTAGAACACACACGAACATATTTTTAAAATTGACAAGGCCAACCAGTAATTTTGAGTAGTTGAATTCAGCGGATTCCCCTATTCAATCGCACGCTCTATTTAGCTAACTGAAAATGCATTCACCTGGCAGGCAGGTAGATTAAAATTTTATGAGGTGACATGGGTAAGCTAATATATTATTAAAGTTTTATAATGACACCATACAAACTTTACACAAAAATAATCCTACACCGAAAACAAAAAAATTTACAATGATATTTACTATGCAGAAATACTCACTTTACACACTTTTTGATTATTTTACTTCTCTCTTTCTCTTTTATCCAGTGCCTGTATCTTCTTGCTTCGTTGACCATTCTGAATCTCCTTGTCATAGACAGCTTTTTTTCCTGTGCTCCCTTTTCTTCTCAAATATTCCGGAATCTCTCCTTCCGGTTTTATTAGTTCTCTTACATCTTTATCCTATCTTGATTCCCTTATTTTACTTGCCTAATTCTGCCACTAGATGTCCTTCTCTACTTTTCCCATCTCAACCCACACCTGCTCTTTTCCTTTCAGCGTTTTGTGATATTCTAACAGTGCTTAGCTTTTTAATTTAGTTCCTCTTCTCTAGTTTTATTTCTCCTTCCTATTCCCCTTTCTTCTTCTTCTTCTTTTTCCAGAGTTCTCCAGCATTCTCTCTACAAGGTACCTTCTTTTGCCTTGTTCAGTTTGACCTCGTATTTCATGGCTCTTTTCCATGTTCTTGTTTCGAGTTTTTACCTCTTCGTCTCCAAGTGTAGTACGTGTTCCGGTGTGGTTCTGTCCAGCTTTATTACATATTTCATATATTTTTTCTGTATCTTCTGCAGTTCTTCCTTACCTTACCATCCCCACACATCCGCACCATGTTTAATTACACTTTTCATTATCGTATCAAATAACCTCATCTTTAGTCCTCAGTTATCCCTGAAGAATTCTTTTTTTAGCACCCACATCGAGATCGTTACTGTGCTTGCCTTTTCTTTTACCTTTTCAATTTGTGCTTCTTCTTTCCCGTTTTCTTTCATCATTTACCATAGGTATTCAAAATTTTTACTACCTTATTGTCCCAGAAAAATCTATTCTCTTTCTTTTTTCTTTCCCCATTTTTAAACACCATTCTTCGATTTTTCCGTGTTCAATTCTAAACCTCTCATATCTCTTATTTTCTTAAATTTTTTTAGCATCTGTTTTAATCCAGTTGCATTGTTCGTTAGCATCACTATGTCATCCACGTATCAAATTGACCAGAAATTCTTTGTTCCTAGTACTATCTAGACTACTACTGACTCACAACCGCAGTTTCACTATCATCTTCTGCACCTCTTTTCTATTCGCCTTATCGAAAGCCGCTCTCATGACCGCAAAAAACGTGTACACTTTAACTCCCTTCTTTTTTAAATCTATTTCTATTGCTTCACTTAAAATGTAAATCGCATCCGTAAAATCTAAACCTCTTCGTTTTCTAAAGCCCATTTGGGTATCATCTAGTATCTCTTTTCTTTCTAAGCTCCCATTCCATTTTTCCCTTACTATTTACGCTTATAATTTGTAACCTGTGTCCACAAGAGATATTCCTCTGTAATTATTTGAGTCCTCCCTCTTCCCTTCTTGAATAACGGAGTTTGTCTTGTTCTCCATTTTGCTGGTACGTTTTCCCCTTTCCAAATGCCACCCAGAATCTTAGTTAGTTCTCCTATTACCTGTTCCTCCCCATGTATCTGTACCTGGCTTGTGTCTCGTCTGCACCTAGCGCCTTTCCTTTCTTCATTTTTCTTATCGCTTTCCTCAGTTAGTTTTCAGTAATATGCTCTCCTTCTCCTGTACTCTTTCCGTCATCCTATGTCCCTTATTCGCTTGTTCCCTCCTATCTCTCTTCTTCCTCCTCCAACTGGTCTTTAAAATATTTTATCCATTTTTTATTTTGTATTGCACTGCTACTTCTTATTCTTCTCTTCATTCTTCTACATTTTACCACTTCCCAGAATTTTTTCCCAGTTCTGTCTTTCTTCGCTTCTTTTATCCTTTTTTTCATTTCCGTCTTCTTTTTTTTATTTTCTTTTCGCTTTGACATTCTCTTTCCTTCCTGCTCCTTTCTTTATAGCCTTATCCAGCTTCATCACCTCTGCTTTTTGATTCTGCATTCCTCATCCCACCACATATTTTTCTTTCTTGCCATTTTTCTATTTCTTTCTGATTGCTTTCTCTAGTTTTCGTTTCAGCTCTGACCGTTCCGTTGCCAGTTCTCCCTTTTTCAGTTCTTTCCGAAATTGTTGGAAAGGTGACAGACGGGCTGCTGCGACTGTCCGGTTGATTTTTTCACCTGACAGATTAAATAAGAGTCGATCTCTTGGCGGCTCGATAAAGTCATCGTTAATTATTCATTATCTGATGCATGTCCGCGATAGTAAACGACGAATTATCCGTGAAGTCGACGAGGCTAATGTTAATAATTAATATCTGCAATAACAGCTCTTCGGACATACATGCGAGTAATAGCGAGTGAAACGCCGAGGCGATCGCACGCGTGAAAACTGACAACCGCTTTGATATTTGTTGTCTATATCTTTGCTGGAAGGCTTGTACTTGCTGCAGTGATTGTTGTTTGCGGTAGTACTTGTTGTTTACTGCAGTATTGTTGGGCTGCTGTTGCCGAGTTTTTTTTTCGTTTTCTGTACTGTGCTGTGCTAAATGGTAGTGTAAAAGCTGTTGTAACAGACATGGTTATGGTACCCTGGCTGTTTGTGACAGGGAGCTGCTAAATCAAGCTGAATAATCAAGCTTTATGCTTTTTTGTAGATGCGATGCAGCGCGTCATGATGGCGTGAGTGACTCGGCGAAACCACAAATTTCAAGACGGACGAAGACCAGTAAAGGCTTGAATATATTGTAAACATCGTACATTTCTACTGACTATCACGTATGTTGTCGCTTCTGGACTATATTAGCTTTTTGGAATTCACACATTCAAATCGCTACCATATACTTTAAATCACTCTCTGTTTTCGTGATAACCGCCGGACAAAGACCGATACTTTAATTTGATAATTTAATTTGATGGCTGCCGGCCACAGACCAGTTACGATATCAACAAAGTTAAAAATCGCCCAGCCCAAGTGTGCTGTCTATTTTCAAATCTGCTCTCGTCCATTGAACCACTGCCCAACTTGCAAGAATCCCTGTCACTTGAAGTGTGCGGGAAAGAAACTTAACTACTTAATACGCATGTGATATTTGACGTAGTGTTAAGCAGCCTAATCAGCAAGGTGAGATAGTTTCCTTCGACTTTCGACGGATGCACAATTACTGGGAGTCATCAGCCTCGTAAGTGTTAAGAACATTTTAATTCCGGTGAGCACATGGATCTGTTTTTTTGGCGGTTCGATATGTTCGAGCAGCTCGATGACATAAAGGTTCTGGTGGACAGGCATTCGACCCCAAGTAGCGTCTCTCAGCTGGCAGAAAGAATCAGCGTGGTCAATGAGACTTTTGCTACAAACCTTTGTGAAACTGCGTGCTCTTTCTCTTGTTAAAGATAAACTTAGAGCGAAAAAGAATTTCAATTTACTGCATTTTCGCGACATAAATCCTTCGGCACTTGATCAGGAGGACTAGTCTAAAATTGTCGGCACCAACATCTACATAAATGAAGTCCTTGGAAAAGAAGTGTTCAAATCCTTCTTAAGTATGAAAACGGTAGCAAAAAACCTCGGTTTCAAATATGTATAGGTACTTTCCCGGTCAGGTGGTGTGATGGTAATATTGTTCATGAATTTAGCTATGCAAAAACTAAATATTAATGCAATATCTAAATGCAATCACTGCTGCTTATAAATCTACGAAGCAAGTAATACTCAAAAATCAAAATAAGGACAAAGTTGACAAGACTGAATGACTAGCTAGCGGTAGTGAAAGTGCGGTTAGTAAGTGCATTGTAAGTGCGGTTAGTTGTAAGAAAAAGGGTGTTAAAGGATTGAGGGTTGGATTCCTCAATGCCTGCTCCCTAAAGCGACATGTTGACGACTTTAGACAATACTTACTAGACAGCCAGACTTATGACGTTTTTGGTGTGGCCGAAACATGTTTAGGCCCATCGATTATTAATAGTAATAGATCGCTTGTCTGGATATTAACAAAAAATTTGTTACTTTTTGAAATGTTTAAACAATTTTTGTTGATTTTCAGAAAACTTTTTCAAATAATATTTTTTTGTATAACCCCACACTTATCTGGAAACTATATGTGTTCAAAGCATATTTATTAGCATAAAAGTGCCCTTCGAAGCCCAAATCTCAAGTAAGTCTGCGGTAGCTGGAAATTCTGAATTTTGGTCTTCGAAGAAATGTCATACCTGGTAATATGGCACATATAAACATGGTTTTATGTTTATAACATTATACCTGAATATATTTAATAGTTCATTCATTTTTTAAACAATTTGGAAAAAATATAAACCAAAAATTGAATTTTTCATTTTTTGACAATTTTAGGTGTATTCGTCTCCTTAAGGAGATAACTCATATGTATATATTCTTATATTTATTCGACGAACTGTGAAATAGAATAAAGGCACTGATATTTATTTCGACTAAGCGATTTAATGAATGATATTCTTGTCTTATATATTAATATGTGATATGCAATGGAAGTTTTTGGAATTTTTGACCAATAATAAATTTATTATTATATTGTTCTATTGATCTTTCCATCATACTGCCTTTTCTGTTCTTTTTTCCTCCTCTTCCTCGTTCCCTCAGTTCGTTATGCCCGTCTCTATCTACACTGTGTCATGATCCGATTTCAACCTGTAATTAATATTCATTTTACTTACCCCCTTTTTTCCTTCTTCGTTGGCTATTACGTAAACTATTACTAAACAGCCTGCCCCTTCTATGTATGTGTATTCTCCTACTTCGTATCCTTCTGTGTTTTTGTTCATCATGATGAAGCTATCTTTTTTATCTTTTGTAGTAATTCTTCCTCTTTACTATTTTTCTTTTCGTCTTTCAATTCCCTCGTCTCACTGTTTTCTTCATCTATTCCATCTCCTTTACATTTCCTTCTCGCATTCATATTTCCGCACCACATCATCTTCTCTTCTCTGGCCTTTTCCCCCATGTCTTCTATTACCTTAAAGTTATCCTGTTTTTCCTCTCTCATGTATACCGTTTCTATCCACCATGTATCCCCCCATCTCCTTATCCTGGCTCCTGTAAACTCATTCGTCTTTTCTTCTATCCATTCTATTTGCTCTGTTTTCTCTCCTATTTTTGCAGCAATCACAATTACCCCTTTCACCTCTTTCTAACCCTTTTTTGCGTTTTTAGCTCTGACTTCAAAACCTCCTCGTTTCTTTTCCCAGAATTTTCCCTCTTTGTCTTCTAGCCACGTATTCTGTAAACAGATTACGTCAAACCCTTTTAAGTAAACTCATGGCCTCTCATTTAATCCCTTTATTCCTGCAACATTCCTACTAATTATCCTTATGCCCTTCTGATATTTATTTCTCTCCCTCTCTCGTCCTCTTTTTTCTTCAAAAAAAGTTCCTGTTCCCTTCCTCTCCATATGTATTCTACCCCTTCTATCCATAACTTGTTGTAACCTATTTTAACTTCTTTGTCCTCTTTTCTTTCTTTTGCAGCGTATTCCCTTAGCCTTTGCTTGTTTCTTCTTTCCTTCCATGTTGCGAGTTTAATTGTTTGTAGGTTAAGCTAAGCCTTACAATAATTATTTGTTGAAACTTATTAAATAAATTCAAAGTTTTAATTATTTACTTGATTCAAGATTGCAAAGTATTAGATAAGGAACCAAAATGCGAAATTAGTTATACAAACAATTAAAGGATTTTATAAAAGTGAGACTGATTTAACTATCAATAATTTATATACAGGCGCATAAGGTACTGAGTGAAGGATAGCAGGATCGGGAAAATAATCACACAAAATATTTATTATACCATGTTATAAGGCCTTGTACCTTATTTCACTTTATTATTTCTTGAACGTAGATAAATATTCATGTTTGGACTGACATGTACAGTAGCCAGTCGTTACGCTGAGCGAGGTTCAATATTGACTCTAATAGTCGCGGGAAAACTATCGTATTTATGTATGATTGACATTTACGAGAAATCACACACGCACGCTATCGAACAAACGGTTCATTGAAACGACGACACGACTCTGTTAATGCAAAGAATGATACGATGTGAAGTTAGATGCTACATGAAATTATTTAAGAGAAAAAAGAGAACACGTCTGATAAATTACACATTGATAAACGAGTTATTTGACCTCACCGTGACACAGGCGAATGCCTGGCTTTGAAACGGGTTTTACAGGCAAAATAACTCCTTTTGAAAGCGAAAGTTAAATTTATGGCAAGACTAATGATAGATTTGAGAATAATATTAAGTAAGATCCGAATGACATAAATATTAGACTATAGAATTTGACGTATGTAACAGTTTTTATGCAAATGTTGTTACAATGTCGCGACTGAATGAATAAAATTCGATGTGCGTTCATGAGAAAACCGACTGGGGATCGGCGTAGCCGGCCCAGTCGGACAGCGTTTAGCTGTACTTTTACTTCCCGTCGAAGGCAGTGTTAGTACGTTAATTATGCGTGCTGAGTTTTTCTCGAGGTGAGAGAATCTCACCGGATCAGTCCAATTGGATATCCCCGGCTGCACTGTTAATATGTTAAAAATTAATGATAAAATATATAAATCTCCAGCCGCGGGGAAGGCTCTATTTAGCGGCGTATCGGGTATTTGAATTTTTCTCTGGCGCACGTGCTCAGTGGGTTGATTGACATCTTGCTAGACGTGCTATTGATTCGAGGAGGTGAGTAGAACTGAACTAACTGCGAGTGAACGAGTAGTGAACGCTGGTAAGCCGCAGGCGAAAAGGTAAACTCAGTAACGCGTTTTCATTTACGCAGTGTTAGTACTGAGTTTATTTGAACGCATGCGTACCCGAGTTTACCGGAAGATCCGAGAAGAGTGAGAGAGAGAGAGAGAGAGAGAGAGAGAGAGAGAGAGAGAGAGTACCCGAACGCGAGAAAGTGGGCGTGGCCGCCCGGCCGAAGTGAGCACTGCCGTAGCCACGATCGGTCGTGTGCGCTCTCATAGACAGGCTCGTGCCTACAAAAGTAAAATTCAAGGCACCGAGACCCAGGCTGGAACTTGGATGTTGCAATATTAGGTCATAGTCTATGAATATGTCTGATCCCCGTAACCTAGCTTTTTCTTTCATAACTAACCCTTTTTTTCTTCTAGTTTCTGCATTCCGCGCCTATTCTGCGAATTCTCTCTTTCTATATCCACGTCCTCCTTAATGTTGTTTCTATCCCTAATCTGCTTTTAGGCCTCCGACAAGCGAAGTCCTGTCAACCCTCTAGGCATCTCGACAAGTTCTCCCAACATATATTTGTAAAGTAAGCGGCAGCGTTCAAAGCCTGCTAACTTTACAAATCCCAAACCTTTAAATATTTATTATTCAACTTATATAATTTTCACTTACTTTTCTTTTAGAAGATTGCATCAAATTAAGAGTTTACTGGATTGTAAACTCCTTCCTTCTTGTTTTTGATAAATGATAAAAGTTTTGATGTATGTCCCAAAAAAATAATTAAATGAACTTTACTACAAGTATGTTTTAATAATGTATATTTTAAAATTTTTTAAAATTGATGTCCACTCTTCAGCTACCATATATAATATAATAATTATCCACTATGGTTTTATTTTACTTTGTATTGCAATTAATTTAAACTTATTATAACTTAATATTTTAAAATTTTATAACTTCATTGCAATATTTTCGACTTATAAATTACTACCAATTTTAAAATTGAAGGCTGGCAAGAAAAGCGAGTTCAATTAAAAAAAATAATCATTTTGGAATGAACAATCATAATCGTAATAAGAAGATTTAGAAATTATAAAATTATACACTTAAAAACTAAAATTGAAATTAGGGGGTTAGCGAGTGAAGCGAGCAGGGGGCACCCCCCCCCCCCTAGTATATAATAAAACAAAATGACAACCATTTTAATAATTTATACAAAATAAATACATTTTTTTACTTTTTAACATTTTTTCAAATTTTTCAAAATCTTTTTCAAGTTTTCAAAAATTTCCAAAATTTTGCGAGAATAAAGAGTTCATTTCCCGCATTTTTCGGGAATATAGTATATTTCGATAAAAGTGCGCAAAAGTTGATCCTACACTCGCTACCCTGAAACCCTCTCTCCGCCCACGCGGGCGACCTCGGAAAATTGTAACGGCAAGCGCGCCGACGACGAATTAGCAGGATGGAAAGCGTAAGTAAGAAATCTTCATAATATATCACATTGACACGGGCTCGCCACGAGAAAGAATGCGCGCGGGTAAAGAAGCAATAGCGCGCCAAGTATCTCCAGAAGAAGAGGGAGTAAGAGCCGAGATGCTACATCTGCGGCCATCCGGGCGTGGAGCGGTCGCATCAATGCTCGGAGTGAGCCGCACGTAAGAACATCTTGGCAGAGATCATATGGGACCGCAAGAAGAACTAGCAGTAACAAGAAGATGTAGAAGAAATAATAGCTAAAGGGAATAAAGAGTACCTCGTTTCCCTTATATCCTGTGTGTCCTTAATTGATTACTTGATATCCCATTTCACTGATCTTTCGCATGATCGAGCGACGGCGCACAGTGTACTAAAATCTGATTTTTATAGACAAAATTCGCTCGACAAGCTAAATCGCAATCATTTGTTACGCCTATAACGTAACTTTTGATGTGTCATATTCAATTGTAAGTAGGACACATTGATGTCTCATTGTTTTAAAGAATCAAAATTCAAATTCTTATTACGTTCGCAAAAATGCTGTCGAAACGTGTAAATGTGTCAATGAGCGCTGACACAGCCAAAATGTACACTCAGCGTTCCGTGACGTAACAAGCGAGCGCCACTTTTTATGTGTACAATTTCGATATTTTTAAGATATAATGTTTATAAATCTCCATAAACATATTGTGCCATACTAAGTTTTTAAAAGGTTTTGTGCGCACTTTAGCAGTCAGTTCAAAATTAGAGCTCCGTACCGCACGCCAGTCCGACAATTGGTGACAAGTACAATCTAAAAATTAAAGAGTCTAATACATAATCATAACGACAAGAATAAGTACGATTATAAGAATAAAGAAATAAACAATTTCTGTTATCTAAAGCAAAGCAGTAACATTATTTCATTTATAAATCAACCTGATTGAAGCACAACAAGGTAAGGTTTAAATATTTATTAACTAACACAGTGAGAGTGTTAGGCGCGTACTAACTAGTTTTGAATATTAGAGTCTTGCCACTACACCATTTAGTACGTTTTGATTATTATAAATCATATAGTAGTCAGGACGTAACACATTCTTAATGAAAAAATTTGCAAAATACTTCTACGATAATTTCCATTCATTAAGAACTACTTATATTCAATAATGCATTACATACCCTATAAGAAAAATCGAAAAAGTTACAGCATTGGTTTCATAATCTATAAGGTGTTTAAGACCTCTTTAAGTTTCTAAAATGCCGATTAAGTAATGATGGTTTAAAAAATAAGGATCTAAAATTTATATTTCATCAGTTTAGAGTTCAGAGATCCAAAATCAGTAAGTATATATTCTTTTTTTTTTCTTCATTTTCTTTGTTCTTACAGTTTTAGAGATTTTAGTACATTTCGATTATAGAACAATTCGATTATTACATTATTCAGTTTTATGTGTTTTCCTATTTTTCTTTTAGGTTATGTACTTTTTTATTAAGTATAAACAGTTCTACATGGACGGAAATCATCGTACAAGTATTTTGCATTTTTTTTTATTAAGAATGATTGCAATTCGGCTTGTCGAGCGAATTTGGCCACAAAAATCTGATTTTGGTACACTGTGTGACGATAGAGTTCTTTTAAAATTTTTATGTACTCATATAATTATTAATAAAAGTTATAAAAGTATTAAATATTTACAAATAGAATACATAATTCGAGCATATTCAAAGTTCTATGTAATAATTAATCTAAATTTTAAATTTTAAATCAAGTTAAATAAAACCTAACATTATTGATTATTGACCAAAAAGAGTTATATCAACAGGTACAGACCGAATTTCATTGCTGATATGGTTTAATTGAAAAAATTAATTATTTAAATTACAACGAAGTTTTAAGGAACGTGGCAGGCTTGTTAAAGCTTTTCTTCAATCTGACATATTTCTGTTATTGTTATTTAGATAAATGTCAAATTAATTGTATTGGGGGTGGGCGAGTAGAGCGAGCAGAGGGAACCCCCTTAGTATATATGTGTGTGTGTGTGTATATCATAACCTTATTGTATGTATAATTTCTTCGAGACTGGTTACGAAAACGAACATCGAAACGAAAAAGTAATAATGGTTTCTGATTTCGACTTATATTTTAATACTAATAAGTACTTACCTAATTGATTTGATTGAAGAAGTAATTGAGTTTGGAAATTTTCGTCACTTATGCGTCTTTGTATACCTATACTTAATCCAGCTTCGAACGCGCTGAGCATTTGCTTGGGTAATGGTTGGGAAATGGGTGATTGCAGAGCTATTGGAATATCAGTTTGATTTTGAGAAGAAGTATTTTCTAATTGCAATTGCGTAACAGACGATGAAGATGACGTTGTCGACACTGGTATAGCAAAAATGTCTTTCACTGATTGAGAACGACTATTATTTGCTGGCATAGCTTGCTCTATTTGCTGAGAGCTCAATTCTTTATTTCCAAATACTTCAAGTTTTTTAGATTCAAGCTTGTCTGAATCATCTATAAAAAATATGAGATTGTACTAAAAGAAGAAATAGTAAAATAAATAGCGACAAAGAATAGATTATTCATGGTAAATCAGATCAAAATTATTTATAACCAACAGTTTGTTTATAGAACTGTTGATCAAGGCATAGAAACATTTGATAATAAATTATTTAAGCATAATAGCCCAGAAATTAGGAGATAATGTTTATATATAACGTCATGAACATGTCAGGAGTGCAGTCACCTCCCGACAAGTGTCACTCATTTCGCCTGTCACAACCAGAAAACTACAACAACATACAAATATATTATATGCAATACAGCATATAATTTTTATTGCTAAGTAAAAAAATCTACTGACTTTAAAATAATTAGTGATTGCTCAAATAAAACTAAGTAAAACAGAAAACGTAAGAAAAGAACTATTACTTGACACTTAAAATTAAAAAAAATATATATAAACTGATGAATGAATGAAAACTTACTTCTAAAACAGCTAGTTAGTAAATTGCAGAAAAAAAACTATTTACTACAAAAAAGAAAGAAAAACTACTAAAAAGAAGATTTAAACTAAAAATCTATACCTTAACAGAGAGAAGAAATTGATGTATAAACTGCCTTAACAGTAATAGTGTTATGCTAATAAAAGCTGTACTGGAACTTAACCTAGAAGGTGTATGTGAGGTTAGGAAAGATATGTTGAAAAATTCAAAAATCAAAATTGTCAGAATTGATAACTACAAAAATATTGAGAAAGAGGCCATAGAGGATTGGGAATGTTGTAAGTTTCACAAACATGGGTTAAGTACTGCATAAGTAAAAAAAAGACATTCAGTAATTTAACTACAGTATTAATGAAGATTCCTGCAGACGTATACAAATTTGTCAAGAAAAAAAACAAGATTTTTCTTGTTTACCACAACTGCAAAGTCTATGACTTAATCTAGTACAAACAATACACTTTTAATGTTCTCCTGATCATGTTCGCCCACTAGCTTATAGTCATAGCTAGAGCGGTAAAGAGCATTTTTAGCCAAAAAGTTTAAACATCTTTTGTAATAATGAAATTAACTATGAATTCTTCGCTTGACTGCAGCGCCAACGGTTACACTAGGAACTATCAGCTCCGACCGCCCCTTAATAAGTATAAGACCTTGTTACGATTGTAGGCACAACGGTAACAAATGCAATAATATTTCTGTTTTCCTTAGATGCGCAGAAAATTACGAGACCAGTACCTTTACAAATAATATTATTAAGTGTCTGAATTGTTAATACTCGGAAGTAAATACAGCATAAAACCTGACATTTACCATGTAGCTATTGATTCTAACTAATGCAACATTCTTAAGAAAAAAGTTAACTAATACATAAAGACTACTAATTATCGAGTGAGACCTACTTTACCAGCGGCTAACAAAGCTTGCCATGAACAGGTAACTACAATAGAGATGAATCGGTTTGACAAAATGCAATAATGGCAAAAAAATTCCTTCATGGCTGAGACCTTATTTGTGAGTAATAATTTAGTGCCATAAACGAAAACCTGCAGCATCAGCTATCTGTGGTATGTGATAAGGCATATCATTACAGTTGTTTGATTTAAGAATACAATAACCCTGAGTTTATCAGCACAAACCTCATAATTTTTCAAGAAAATGCTGGACTTAACTTACCCTCAGAAGTCATTCCAAAAATTAATCAGCTAGATTGTTGATTACTTGCGTCAAAAAAAAACTGAGGATCTTAGAAGAGAACTTTTGGAAAAAACTTACACAAAGATTCAAAATACAATTGATGCAGCTAGTATTGAAGAAGAATGATTAAAGCATACTAAAAACTGAGAATTTATAACTAAGACAGTTAGCAAATGAATTAATTGATAAGAACGAGCTGTTAAAGGAAAAATTGGAAAGAAATCCAGTGAAGAGTCAGTGAATACGAAGCCTTAACATACCCAGATATTATAAAGATTCCTAAATCACAACAAAAACAGCGCCTAAAATTACAATTAAAAACACGAGTGACAGCAAAATAGACGTTAAAGCTAAGGTGATTGAATGCTTAACAACAGATAAATGATATAAACAAAAATCCTGTATGTTAACAAGAAGTATGAACTTAAACAGTGACAGTGCGAACCGAAAATAATCAAATCGAAAAATTAGGCTGAATGGTCTAGGCAATATTGAAAAAAAAAACTAAATAATAACTAAATAATTTCATCCAATTCCGTTCTCTTAATCGTGAGATATTGGATTTTCATACGAAAAAAAAATTTTGTTTCACACCCTGCGGCGTAGACGAAGAAGGGAATGAGGAGAGAAGAGTTTCGAAAGACAGGAGAATAAACAAGGAAGGGAAGGAACTTCTGGGCAGGATAAAGGAAATAGGGATGTGCATCCTCAACAGTAATATAGGATGAGGATAATGAAGGGGAACTATGAAGAATGCAGGCAAAAGAAGGCGGAAATAAGGAAGGAAAAAAGAAAGTTAAAGAGAGGAAACGTGGTTAGCGAAAGATATCGACAGGTCAAAAGGGAACTAAAGCAATTGTACAGGAGGACGAAAGAGGCAGGATTAGAGAAAGAGATAAATGAAACGAAAGAAGATCGGACAGGAAAGAAGTTCTGGAACCTAGTTAAAAAAAGAAGGAAAGAGAAAAGGGTAAAAGTAAATGGAGATGGTGAAAGTATAGGAAGAAAAGTGGATAGAGTATTTCAAAGGACAACTAGGGGAGAGAAAAGGACACGGGTAAAAGAGGACAGAGAAAACAGGCGAAGAGCACCCAAATGAGAAAAGTGAGGAAGACGCGATTGAAAGAGAAGAGGTGAAAAGTATAATAAGAAAACGTAAAGAGAGGAAGGACCCAGGAGAAGATGGTATCCAGAACGAGACGTGGAAATATGGGGAAGAGTGCCTGATTAACGAACTTACAGAGATATTAAGGAAAATATAGGACGGAGAGGGATTACCAGGAGAATGGAAAAAAGAGACGATAACACCGATATACAAAAAAGAATAACCCTGATGGACTCGGGATATAAAATATACGCGGAGCAGATAAGGGGTAGAATGGAGAAAGGAGGAAATAAAGGAGTGGAGAATTAAACTGCAGGTGGAGAGAAGTAAAAGAGAAGCTGCGGAAATGAAGCTGACGGATCTGGAAGGAGATGCGGAAATTCGAGGAGAAAAACTAAAAGAGGATAGGTGAGATAAGGGGAAATACTAAAAAGGTGGATACAAAGAAAAGAAGGATCTGAATGAATGGCTGGAAAACTTTTTGAGTGGAGTGGAATGAGAGATTGAGGATACCTACAACAAGGAAACGAAGAAACTAATCATTGCTAAAAAAGAAGAGATAGAGGAGATTTGGAGAGAGAGAGAGAGAGAGAGAGAGAGAGAGAGGGGGTAAACGAAGAAGAAAAGATAAGGATGGAGCAATGGATTAGCTGGGAGGAGAGAAAAGCTAAAAGGGAGAACATGGCAGTAAGAGAGAGAAAGATAGAAGATGCAGCGAGAAGAGGGGAAGTGTACAGGAAAGGCGACATCAGGATGAGAGTAAACAAAATAAAAAGGACTTCGAGTGGAGAGAGGACGAAGGCAGAATCAAAAAGGTAGAAGCAAAGGAGAGTAGAGACGAGAAGGAGGAGAGAGAAACCATAAGGAAGAAGGAAGATTAGAAAAAGAAGAGAATAATAGTTTATAAGAAAATAATAAATAAATAAAAAATAAAAACACCATAAATTGTAATCTAGGTTAAGTGAAAGTGTAAAGAGTGTTAAAGCTTACATAGTTAACTTTTTATACGAAAATTGTTACTGCAAATGTATAAGCAAACCATATTATTATCATTATTATTATTATTATTATTATTATCATTATTATTATTATTATTATTATTATTATTATTATTATATTCAAACAATACTCATATTTATAAATTACAATACTTAATGCTTTTCAGATCTACGATGATTTAAAACTATACAGAGTGCACTATGTATAGTACCTTTATAGTATCTTATATAGGTACACACATACTCAGTAGTAATGTATTTGTGCAAAATGCTTTATGGCGCAATCTCATTGGGTGATTTCGCAGGTCAACACAGTTTGATGAGATCATTTTAAAATAATTTCCGCATATATACATATATATTTTTATTTATTTATTTTGTGAAGGTATACTTATGCTGACAGTCTGCATAGGTTCCGCTGTGTATGTACTTTTTGTCAGCATAAGTCCTAATTCATATATAATAAGCATGTCATGTCCGCACAAGTACCTTGTCGCTAAAGCAATCATCACTCATTTTATGCGGACGTCTGCATAAGTACCCCTGAGGCTGCAAAATAATATACGCTGTGAATTGCAAAAATAAAATGTTCTGTAATTCTGAAAACGACTGCAATAATAATATGCCCTTTTAATTTTAATGGCGTCTAAGGCAAAGTTTCCACCTCAAAAGATTGCCACCTTGTCGTGTGACCGTTGGGCTGGTAAGGGGGTTCCTCTGTTCGATAGTGCGGCGGATCTCGGATCTGGACCCGGTGAAAGAGAGTGAATGTTTTCGGTTGTGTCTGATTCCTCGTAAAACGGGCTCTCAAAGGTATGTGGATCCCCGTAAAAAGGGCTCTCACTCGAGTGTGGGATCCCCCTAAAAAGGCTCTTCCCTGCTTCAGATTTCAACGGACCTGGGGGCGGGACTGGCCCGTTGAAAACTGCCTGGCGGGCCGACTAGAAGCTAGGAGCAATCCCCCAACCAGGCGAAGGCGGTAGTGCCGGTTGGGAAACACAACTTATGAACACACATGTTACACATTACCACTCCAACGCTGCCGACCCACTATGGGATATTTGGACTTTACCTGTTTCAAAATCAAATAAGTCCGAATCCAGTAGGTCGATCAACATGAAATTTTGGGAAGATGATGTTCGAACTATCAGAAATCACAGAAAAATGATAAGAAATGTTGATGTTTACTGTATGGTCCAGGATAACTCGTTCAAGTTGACGGTTTTCGCAAAAAAAATAACAAAAGTCACTGTATATCAATAGAGTTTTTTTTATTTAATGTTTGTAAACGATATTTTTATGTATTTTTACCCGATGAATTCAAATATGCCCCTTAAAATTTTGTAGAACTTTTTTTTTCATCCAGAAAATCGGGAAAACCTGTAAAATCGCCAAAATTTTGTCTTTTATGACTCCGTAGGATTTGTTCTCATTCTATACAGTTATAAAACTCTGTCATTTTATGTTTTTTACAATGCTTATGGTAAATTTATGTTTGATTACATAAACTGTTTAATAAGTACATCATACGACCCACATTTACGCATGAGCGCGCACGTTTTAGCGCAAAAAAGAAACAACTCTTTATTTAATACCTGCTGGAGCAGAGAAAACATGAGAAAAAAGCTTATCCTTATGTATTTTTGCCCGCTGAACACGAATCCACCATTATTTTTGGCCTATGTAGCCCCGGTTCTTTCATAACCTCAAAAAATACTCCAAAAAGAAGTTTTACTCTGATAAGACTCGCAAAAGTAAGCAAAAAATTAGATAAAGTTAGATTAGTGATTAGTGGGATAAAACACATAAAAATAAGCTTTTTATCTAATTTTAGGTCCTCTTGAACGTTCGATCGTCTCTAATTCTAAATAACACGTTATGAATGCATATAAACGTGATTTAAAATTGCAGGGGGGGTTACAAAATTTTAAACTAGCTTACAACTACGCATGACACCTTGCTTTTCTTAAATTTAATTATTGTTTTGGCTCATATTTTTTGTCGCAGATATCCCCTTAAATAATTATGTTAGTCATTCGGTTGTATATTCAAGTTGGATCAAATATTGTCATGTTTTGATAAATTTGGTATATGCAAACGAATTAATATTTATGCTATGCATGTATTACTAATACTATAAGAATATAAAAATTTATTTTTTAAATAAATTAATAATAAAATCTATAATATAATAATTAATCTATAATTAGGTTCCTGTGAGGCGAAACAATACATAGAAATGAGTTTGTCCACAACTTTATAACCACCCCTACAATTTATATAAGTTGTCAATAAGATTTATTAACCAAAAATTTAATCGACATGTAATAGGTATATTGTAATTTACAAAGTTTTAATACATCAAAATAATAAACACGAGAAACTGCGTTGTTTTGCTTTGTTTAGAACTGTGTACTTTACCAATTCCTGACTTGTTTTCTTCATCGTCAGAGCTACAGTTCTTGAAATTTTACCTACTATTTTGGAAGAATGTTGTTCATGATGTAATTTTAGCATGTCATTAGTATTAGTATAACTTTGACAGTTGATGTGTGCATAGCAAAGAGATAACAAGATATTTTATACGTACATTTACTTACATCGCGATTTTCATAAGTGGTGTTAACTTTTTTAATTAATTGTACATTTCACGTGTATCATGACATAAAATAAAGGTAAGTGTAAAGTAATATTTTAAAACTCATTTAAAGCCATAATTTTTTTCATAAAAGCATCCAAAAATTAGTGTATTTAAAATTTTTAAAAGAGTAACATTTCTCTATAATATTATTTCAACTATTTTATTTATCACAATAATTATAATTATTTAAGTAACTGTTGTATTTGCAATATAATGAATGCTACTATTAACATATTATAAGAAACTTAAGTAACCGTCTTTATATATTTGAGTGATATTGTCATAAATTTATTTGTTAAAATTTTACATTTTATTTGTTAGTTTTACAAGAATAGTTATCTTAAAGTTACTTTAAATTATAGCACTTTTAAAATAATAATTTTTGTTTGTTTGTGTATTATAGATATTCTTTACAATAAGTTCAGTTATCAAAATATAGAAATCTGTATGATAATAAGATAATTCGAAATTAGAGCTTTTTATAAATTTTATTCCAATTAATCAGAGGTACAATATGGGACGAAAAATAGGAATTCTAACGTAAAAGGAAGGCCAAAAAAGGCGGTCAACTTAGCATCAACAGTGGTCGAAAAAGTAGTACGTTGAAAAATGCATTAGAATCAACTTTGCCTAGATGAGCTCGTAATCTGCTCAGTGATTCCAACTATAATGATACAGTAATATCTATCGCAAAAAATATAATCAACTTGGAAAGTAACAACAGACAGGATGAACAAAACGAAATAAATGATCCTCGAGAAAGGCATATGCCCAGTTCGGCCTTAGCTTTATACCATTGTCATGAAAGAATAAATAAACTGTTATCCACGTTAATATAAAATAATAAATGATATCGAGGTCTGCGTTAGTTTACAAGAGCTACTCAATATTACTTGTGAGCGATTGTGCAAAGCAATAATACACGACTGGCCTGATGAAACATATCGTAACTTGCAGATGCGTGTATCAATAGGATTTGATAGTTCATCGTGTCATAAAAATCCTCAGCAAAAGTTCGAAAATGTAGAGTATGAAAATAAAAACGCTTCAGTATCAATCTTTGTTACTTGTATTGGAGTGATTCAACTTTTTCACTCAACAAATAGTAAGTGCAATTGGATAAACCCAACTCCCATGAGTATAAGATCTTCCTAAAAAAAAAACCTTTTACTAGGTAAACATGTAGGAAGGATATTTCTCTCTATATACTCCCACAGTTAATTCTCCGTAAAATCGGAGTCTACATTTCATGCATTGATTTATTTTTATTCCAAAAATTATGGAAATTGAGAATCAAGATTAATTATAAATACACTTGTGATAATTTCCGATTTCAGGTAACGAAATTAGTGAAATCTAATTATGTATTGTCAAGTATACTGCTATTGTTCATGATGGTGATACTTTCAAATTTAAATTAAAAAAAGTTGTGAAATATGTCGATAAATTGTCAACTATTTTGTTTTTGCTTTTGTTTAAAAAAACGAAAGCTGACTTCAACTGATAATTAAACCTTCAAGGTAATTTCAATTTCATAGATTATTTTTATAAATACTTGACCGACCCGTCGTCTTATAGCTCACGGTGTATGTTTATATGTTCAAGACGAGCATTACTGACAAACAGAGCAGTCTATTCGTAGCATAGGTGTAAATGAGTTATTTATTCAAGAATTTGAAGCTTTAATATTATCCAACAAAATGAAAGAGCCCTTTAAAACGTCTTTGTCATCATTAACCATTCTCATGGCCTACAATTTTGTCATTACGAATCGACTATAAATTAAAGTATTTTTCAATATTATTTAACTAATTATTGTAATTTTTAATAATATCATATTGAGAACAGAGTTCTCATTGGGTAACACAATTCTTTGTTAATTTGATACATAAATTTTCATACTTTCATAACTTTTTATATCAATTTTGATGTACATTCACGACTTATAAAAATAGTAAAGACATTAAAATAATTCAAATATTATTTATATTATAGTACCATGTAAAAATTTATATGTCGATTGTTTCACCGATAAACTAAAAAACGACGGGTCCGTCAAGTATTTATAAAAATATCAATCTATGAAATTGAAATTACCTTGAAGGTTTAATTATCAGTTGAAGTCAGCTTTCATTTTTTTAAATAAAAGCAAAAACAAAATACTTTACAATTTATCGACATATTTCACAACTTTT
Organism: Trichomalopsis sarcophagae; assembly: GCA_024372645.1. Taxonomy (NCBI): domain Eukaryota; kingdom Metazoa; phylum Arthropoda; class Insecta; order Hymenoptera; family Pteromalidae; genus Trichomalopsis; species Trichomalopsis sarcophagae. The sequence goes on along the minus strand of QLSS01000150.1, from coordinate 254,359 downwards.
TTTAATTTAAATTTGAAAGTATCAACATCATGAACAATAGCAGTATACTTGACAATGCATAATTAGATTTCACTAATTTCGTTACCTGAAATCGGAAATTATCACAAGTGTATTTATAATAAATTTTGATTCTCAATTTCCATAATTGTTGGAATAAAAATAAATCTATGCATGAAATGTAGATTCCGATTTTATGGAGAATTAACTGTGGGAGTATATAGAGAGAAATATACTTGCCTACATTTTTACCTTGTAAAAGGTTTTTTTTAGGAAGATTTCACAACTTTTGAAGAGTATGAAATATTATAAAAAGCCAAGAAATATGCAAAAATTGTCTAGATATTATCTAAAAATTATTTTTCCTGAAATTTAGAACTACTGAAATACCTACAATTCAATAAAGGAAAAAGTAATATAAAATTTATCATTTCAAATACAACGCTTGGAAGCGTTTTGATACATATTCTTGATTTTTTCTTAAAACTCAAATCGTCCTTTAACAAACTATTTGTAAAAAAGCAAAACTAGTTATTTATAAAATCAATAATTCGATAATTAAAAATTTAGTACAAGGTGATATTGATAGTACTTAACTATGAAACAACGGCGAAAAAAATATATCAGCCAACAATGTAGACTGTGAAAGTTTTTTTAAGAGAGATTTTAGAACTTTTAAGGCATTGCGCATAACAATAATTTTTTAATTGCCAGCGATTTCTTCTAAAAATAATAAGTAGGCATCTTTTGCTCCACGAGGCCATGGTCTTTGTTTAATATACATATCGCTTATTTCAAACCAATGGTTATTCTGACGTACCACATTAGTGTAATGTCCTGTTTCAATAGATTTACTGTGATGAAAAATGCAATTAATTACTTTATATTTTTTTATTGATTTTAAGTAGAGCTTTCGGTATATCTTTCATTTTGAAATTAGTTATTTTTGATGTAGTCTGATGGTCAACGGAAAACAATAGTAGTTATAAAATTATAATTGTATTTTTTACGTGAATGGTAGTTTTTTTGTAATCTTTTGCATGCACAATGATTACTGCACTCCCCTTGCACGTTTTTCCAATTATCTATGTTGTGGTCAAAAACTTCTTGTAATGTTTGTATATGCATCGGGTCAGGTAGACAAAGTGACAAGATGTAATTTGAAGTTGTTATAGAGTGTCTTTCATCACAATTTGGACACCTTGTTACAACATTAATTTCATGTTTGATAACACTCTACAAAAACATAGATGCATTACAAAGATGTAAAAGAAATTCAGCAGCATCTTGCTGTTCACAAGCGGAATATTGTTCGTTTGCATATTCTCTTAATGCTTTAATATTAACAGGAGTTTTTGATATATATTGATTAAAAGAATGTATTAAAAGGTCAAAACCTTTGGCTTCCGATAGAATCCTTCTAACAGATAAACAGTGAAACAAACTCTGTATACAAGCATAACAAGATACATTATCCTCATTTAGAAAACCATGAATAACCCAATTACTGTCAGATATAATATTTAATCTATTATTATTAGCCTGGATATCTAAAATGTGTTTAGATACTGTCCACCGTCTATCTTGAACTGCACTGGATCTGCTAAACATGCAATCGTTTTGAATAACTAAAGCTTGAAGGTCGGGGCGATATTTTTGTCTTAATCTATTATATTGTAGGATCGCGGATGAATCAGCTTTAACATTTGTCGTATCGAAATTGATAAGATGCCTTGCAACTACGTTATTCGTGATAAAGCGACATAAGTTTGTCCAGAACAAAATATAGAATTACCTGCTTCTACAATAACATTTTCTAAACTTAAGCCTTGACTTTTGTGAATAGTTATCCCGTAACTGTTACAGATCGGAAATTGTTGACGTATTATATATACCTTGTCCATAATGACAAATTTGTATTCTAGTTTAGATATTGAATGTTCTGTACCATCCTTTAATTTTATACGGACACTGATAATTTCATCTCCCTTATCTTTAGTAACAGAAATTACAGAACCTATAGTACCATTTACTAATCCAATGGAGACATCAATATTCCTCCTTATCATAACTTTTGAATTTATCTTTGTCCTCATATAACACTTTTAAAACTTATTTTGTAAATTTTTCAGACATTTGAAAGAATCATTAGCTACAAGATTTATATCTTCAGAATCAATTCTACGCAGCATAGCATCATTTAGAATATCGCACATATTCCTTGTTGGCAACAAACATACAGTATCAGTAGGTAATTTTTCATACACCGCGCACAATTCTTGCATTATTTCAAGACTATTTGTGCTTGAAAATTTTAATGTTCGCTGCTGTAGAACATTGATATCTGTATCAGTCAATAATCCTAACCTTAGTCTACTGAGTATTTCGTTATATTGATTATCATTTTTTTGCCTCATGTTAATTGTCAGCTCATGGTACTCGAATAAAGTCCACAAATTAAATGAATTTATAGCTCCGACGTATTTTTCAATTTCTTTTTTCGTTACTTTAACGAAAGCGAATTGTTCTCAAACAGGTGGAAGTTGAAGCAAATCACTAAATATAATAATATGTATTTTTCCAAACCAACCATCATCGCAATCAGAAGTATTGAAGATTTCAGTAAGACGTAAATGAATATACATTAATGTAATATTAGATACCATGGATATTTCATTAATAATAATCAAGTCAACATTTTCCAAGCATTGCCGTATTTGTTTCAAAGCTGCAGGTGATAGTTCTTTATATTTCGCTGTACACCCATGCTCCACTGGTAAATGCAAAAGTCAATGAATAGTTAAATTAAATTATAAGCTGCTATCGCAGTAGGCGCTGTAACAGCTGTTTCTTTCTTAAGTATAATTTTATTCCATGCAACAATAGTTTCGATCAAGAAACTTTTTCCAGTACCACCTGGGCCACTTATGAAAATTCTCAAAATTTTGTCATTAGATTGTAAGACAAAAGTAATTATTTTAAAAATATTTGCTTGATCTACATTGAAGTTTGAAATAGAATTCTCTATATCTGCTTCATTCATCAACTTCTTCTGCCATATCTTTAAAATCTTTTATGGCATTCTCTATCTCAATCGGAACACAGCCTTCTGTCAAATTATCTGAATTAGATTTATTGTCTTGCGTTTCCAGCAATTTATTTTTAATAATTTCATTCATCTTTTTCATAGCTTCTCGTATCGTTCCACATTTATCGTGATACTTCATTGCATCCATTAATTCGCATTGTCTTTTTTGAAATGCCGTTGTAAAAGAATCTTCCCCATTTTTCAATTCATCGGTATCCCTCCAAGGTTGAAATAGTAGTAGTAGTGAATAATAATAATTTTCTGGTTGATTCATTGGATTATATTTCCAGTGATTGATAAGATAAGGCTTTTTCCGCTTTTTACAAAAGAGACCTCCTGGCATCTCGTAATATTCTGCCTTATATACTGGTTTCTTTTTTATTATATCAAACCACTTTGCGTACAAACACAATGAATGTAATTCCTGGGGTCGGTTTGAATAATGCAATAAGCTTTGAAAAGATGCATTTGCATAGCAAGATACATTATCGTTATAAGGTAACCCTATAACATGAAAACATTTGTCAATTAATAAATCATAAAATATATCTGTTGAATCCGGTGATAGCTTTTTTAGTTCTTTAAATGGTTTAAGTTTTCTATTTCGTATCATTCTAAAGTCTAATCATCTAATTACAGTATCAGTATCTGTAGCATGAAGAGGATGCCCTAATAATGTATCAGCTGCGTCGATTGCTCCGCACTCCATGTGATTTAGGGCTCGCATAGAGAAAGACCAAAGCCAACTGCACAAAGATTTATTGGATTGAATATCGGAAAAATCTGCAGTACTTTTTTCTCCTTTAGTTCCATAAGAGGATACATACTTTGTTAATAGGCAAGAAGACTCGCATATAAATTGCGCGTCATTATTACCTTCCCAAAGTACCAACAAAGCAGGCATATAATCATTAATACATTGTTCTTCTTGCCCTCGTGGTAAATCATATAATCTGCTCTTATATCTTAATTTTCTTTTGTTCGCAATAGCTACAGAAACTTCTCTTAAAACTAATTTAGATATTATTGAACGGGGAAATCCAAAACGACAAGCGCTCTTGAAACCTGTTTTGGTTTTCTTCTTACGCATACAATAGTTATTATGTGTATGACGTTGATAAGCCATAAGACGTCTATGAAGTTCCGGTGAAACATGTTTATTAGGAATTCGACATGTAATGTTTTCTAAAATAAATTTTTGGATTTCTTTATTAGGTGCTTTACCGTAAACAGGGGCATCGTGAATCCAAAATAAACAATGATAATGTGGTAATCCTCTGCCCTGGTATTCATAAGCATAATAATAATGAGCTACTTTTCCTATTGGATGACCTGAAGAAAGTATATAAGCTAACATCGCTTCGAATCTGTTACGAATATACCTTGAAGCTGACACAGGATCAGCAGCTATAAGTTCACTAATTGATCTTTTATCGTTATCCCAACCATTAGCTTCGTGTATGTATTCAGCTAATGCAGACCACATCCACTCACCAGGGCTTAAAGTAATAACAAACGTAGCTGATCCATACTCATTCATCATGCGTTCTAAATCATTTCTAACCTGTTTCCAATATGCTTCAGTACCTCGCAAACGAGAAAAATACTTTCTAAATTGGAATCTAATTGATCTTGTTCTAATTTTTCTGTAAGTTCTTTTACTGTATATTTATAGCGTGGATTAACAACATTCAATTTATAAAAGATTCCAGCGCTGATTTGTCTTATATTATTATTAAATAATAAATAGAATAGGTATTGAATATTCAATCTAAACTGTGGGTGTTTTGATGTCAATCTAGATCATATATAATCATAATCCCTCAAACTTACAGATCTTTTCTCATGATGCCCATACATTCCATAGGGATACAAGTCTGGAAAGCATTTGAAATCTAAATCTTCAGCACAAACATCCAGAGCAGTAGCATATATTTGGAGCATCTGATATAATTTTGAATCAGCTTTATTAATTCTTGTTGAATGTAATGGATAAATGGAATACTGTTCATAATATGGGTCCGACTGAGATTTCTGTGTTAATAATGCAGCTATTTGCGGATTTTCATGAATGTTTGTTTCCGTATCAATTTTGTCAACATTTTGATTAGATAGAATGTTATTTTCAGAATAGTGTTCATAGGTATTATTTTGTGTATCATCATTCCCACTATCTTCAGCCAAATCTTCATACTGTAAGTTGAGATTTCCAAGAATTTCTTTAATTTGTTCAGGACAAGACGGTATCTGTATATTAGAATATAAAGGATTCCAGCCAATGCAAAGCATACCATATTTTCTTAACATCAACTTTCCCCTTTGTCGGATTACCTCGTATTAAAATAAACATTTCATGATTAATATTTAGAGGATCGGTATCTGGACAAATTTTTTTAAGGTTTCCTCTAAAGGTAACGGTAAATGAAAAGTTCTACCTGTGACTTTATCAATTTTGCAATAATTAGGTAAATTTTTTTTCATCACTGTACCCATTTTAACAATTGTTTGGAAAGCGTTGGCTCGTTGTATCAACATTTTTTCATATGTATTTAAAGTTTTGATTTCATTAGGGACTTCTTTAACATAAAGTTCATTTAAAACACATGTCGATGGTAATATATATTTTTTTAACTTACCACTGTAGCATTTACAAATAAATTCATTATTGAAATTTGGAGAATCGTATAATTCTTTTAATCTTTTCCAATTATTTTGTTTTTCAAGAATATGTACATCGAGTAATTCTTCCACCAAATTAGTTTTATCCACATATTTCTCAACAGATTCCATACGGCGCTCACAACAAAGTCTTTCGCAAGATACGCAAGGAATCTTAGGTGGATCCATATCTATTTTTGTGTACTCTCTTATGCCCTGGCTATATTTGTTTTTTATTTGAGTTTCATTTAAGCAAATTTCACCGTTAGTGCTATTAATAAATATTGCTGCTTGTTCAGCATTTAATGCAATATTTTTTAATACCTCGATATCAACATTATTCAAAGCACTTTCAATTTTTTCAATTTGTTTATAAATATCAATTATTTTATATAAAATTCGTTTTACGGTGCGGAGTTTTGGATAATGGACAGATAAAATGTTTAATTTTAAAAATTTGGATGTGCATAACAAAGGTTTGCTATAACAAATAATCGGATAGCCTTGCTTCTCTGAATTATGAGATTGTGCTGAACAATTATCAATTTTTGTCAAAAAAATGTAAGCATTTACATATGTAATATCAATTAAATCTTGAAATAAATTGTTAAATTCATTCAGTACATCCGGATCAATTTTTTTACAATAATCATTACATTGCCAAATTTTGCTTTTACTAGTTGATTCAATCGTTGGTAGAATATTCATTGTTTGTCCTTGTTCGTTCAAAATAATGTGTGTTTGTAGTTTATCATTAAATTGTCCATTTGCAAAATCGTATGTTGATTCTCCAAAATATCCTTCTGATGAAGAAGTATGTTCAGGTAAACCGCATAAAGCAGTAAGTGCATAAGCACAGTTATCGTTATCTATAGGTTCCCCGCCTAATCTTGTAAGGGAAACTTCAATTTTATCCTTACAATTTTGCAATTCTCTTTTCACTTTCGAAATATGATTATCTTGAATATAAAAAGCTGATGTGACCAATTTATCAGCTTCTATCCTACGATCTGATAATAATGGATTATCTAATTGTTTCATGACATTTTCCATATATATTTTTCTTTAGTTTGAATTAACTTGTTAGTAGATAGTTTTATATTGATAGAGTTATATTTTATTTTTATTTTCTTTGTTAAGTTGATTTTTTGTTGAGCAATATCTTGTTTTGAATTTCAAGTAAAATTATCTCAGCGTTCAAATCATAATTTTTTTTATAACTAGTTAGACGTTTTTCCCTATTTAACTGATAACGCATTCTCTGCCTTTTTAAAATCTCTTCTTGATTTTATTCGTAATATTTGTGTTGTTTTAATGCTTTCTCAGCTCTGTCAATATCAAATTGACGAAGAAGTTGTGAAACATCATTTTCATCTGAATTACGTATTTGTGCTTTGGAAAGAGTTTTTATAAAAGATGACGTGATTTGATGAAATCATCAAATCACGTCATATTTTGTAAGGATCTTCGAAGTCTCCACAAGTGAGTTGTCTAAAGATTTATTTTGAGTACATGTGTTAACATTATTTTCCTTATTCTGTAATTGATTTTCATTCTTGGTTTCTAATTTATTTAATTTATAAGTTAATTTCTTTTTCCTTGGATTTTATCTTTATTGGATTTATAATATAATTTCCATTTTTTAATATTTCTTCTTTATTTTTTTTGATAATAATTTCTTTTTTTCAAAAGCACTGTATCTTTACATTGAGATTCTTGAATAACGAGTGGTTTATGATGAACATCAGGCTCTGAAGTAATTATTTTATTTGAAATCGACGGTACACTGGAAGATGATTCACTAATGCTTTTGTAAGATTTACCAGAATCCAGCGATATTATCACTTTATCTATGTTTAATAAAGTCGGATTATTAAAAAATAAATTAGGTCTTAAAGGAATATTTTTTTCTTGCTTTAATGATTTTTGTAAATTTGAAGCTTGTGCAGTTATGCGTACATTAGTGCATGTATTAGCACTAGTATTAATAGAAATATCATCGTTATGGGCATTCACAAACATTTTATCTTTCTCACTCTTGCATTGTTTTTTAACTTGAAGCACTACTGTTCCTAAATCAATTGATTGTTGGCCTATTTCCTCTAGAAAAAATAAGTATGCATCTTTTACATACCTGGGCCATGAACAGGGTTCTACATTCATATCACTTACTCCTAACCATTTATTTTCATTAAGTAAAATGTTGGTATAATGACCACATGCCATACTGTTGCCATGATGGAATATGGCATTAATCACTTTAAAATGTTTATTATTTATTAAAATTGATTCTTCTGGAACATTTTTTATTTTTAATTGAGTATTTTTTGTAAGCACACCGTATTCATTAATACTAAATATTTGTAATTGCAGTATTAAGATTTTTTTACATGTAGTTATTTCAATTTTTTCAATCTTATTTTGTTGGCATCCATTTCGGCAAGTAATATCTATTTCATTCCAACTTTCTATGTTATAATTAAGGATATCTCGCAAAGTCCATAAATTGTCCTTGGCTTGCGGTAGCGCTAGAGGTAAAATATAATTAAGAGTAGGGTTTGAAAAACTTGTTTCATTGCAACCGAAGTATTTTAAGGTTATACGTAGATGATGTTCCAAAACATGACGTAAAATATCAGATTTATTACGCAAATGCATGATAAATTCGGCAGCATCCTGTTGTTCTGTAGCAGTATATTGCTCATGAGCCATTGCTCTTAGATCCCTCACATTTACTGCAACCTAAATATTTACCTAAATATTTTTTGAAAGAATTATTAATTCCAGTAAAGTTTAGAGTGTCATTGAATCTTAATCGTATCGGTGTGCAGTGCAATAAGCTTTGAAAAGATGCATTTGCATAACAAGATACATTATCGTTATAAGGTAACCCTATAACATGAAAACATTTGTTTGAAATATTCGGCAGTGCTTGTATAATTTCTGTAGTAGATTTTTTGTTCAAATAATCATTCTTTTGCAAAGCTTTTTGCAACTGGTCAATTCTGGTGTTAAAAAGAGTTTTTAAGAAAAAATTTTGATTTTGTTGGTGTTTAAAAAAACTACTATTTATATTATTATCACAAATAACAGAAAAATGTGTAATATGATTATTTTCATACATTTTATAAATTATATTAGAAGGATTTTTATGAAAAATCAACGAGGTTGCAAATGCTATAGCATAAACACAGTAATCAGTAGCATTTGGTTGATTTTGCACATTAGGATAATCAATAGGAACTTCATCAAGGTAAGAAAATAATATTCTTAGAAACTTTTCATTGCACTCGTGTAAATATTTATTATTCATAGAATCATATATAAAAATTGATTATACATCATAATAACAACAAATTCAATGTCCATTCAAACATTGGTTACATAAATCATCACAGCTATGTAATATTTGTACGTGTGGATTATTTCACGGAATCGCTTTAACACGTTTCGAATTTGGATCTAACATAATATTTTTAAGATATAAAGTAGTTCGTGGTTTGAAAATAGTTTCGGTAAATAGCATGCTATGAAATTTGTCAACGTATGTGTCATGTAAGCGGGATCCATCAAGTATTTTCAACTTATCTTTATCATCAAGAACAAAGATACTTTTTTGATTTTCCATCATCAGATAGTCGATTGGAAATGAACGAAGCTACCAATAGAGGAGCAAACAACTGCCAATGTAGGGGCGCGCGTAGCTGGCAATTTAGGGGCGCGCGAAGCTGCCAATGTAGGGGCGCTCGTAGATGCCAATGTAGCTGCCAAGTGATTAAAGAACCTAAAAAAAGAAGCAAGAACACGAATTAGTACTATAAAATATCGAAAGAAAAATAATAACTCTTTAGATACTTACCTATATTTTAACAGGTTTAATGGCACGTATATTTTGTTAAGCTTCTGTAAGAATTATATTAGTAATTATCAAAATAAGGATAATATGTAGCAGTGTTTTTGAAGATAAATAAAAAAGTTTATTAATAAATATAAACAGAGTCTGCCCAAAACTATGTCTTTATATATTTTTTATATATAAAATCAGTTCTTGTTTCAAAGTGTATACATCCTGTTTAAAAAAGAACGAATCAAAAACGATTAAAATCAAATTTATTCGAAAACCAAATTTATTTGAATGATAAATCTTAATACTAGTTTTAAGGGGACTGAACAACCTTAAATCATTATAAAATGAAATATTGATTTTTTATAGTTATAAATATTCAAAATTGTTTAAAAATAGGATTAAAGTATTAAATATATTCAAGTAAAATGTAAAAAACATAAAACAATGTTTATATGTGCCTTGTACTAGATATTACATGTTCTCCAAGGCCAAATGTCAGAATTTCAATTTTTCAGCTATCGCAGGCTTTATTTGGTTTTGTGCTTCGTGGTGATTCTATAGAGGTAAATATGATTGAAACATACATAATTCTGCAATGAATGTAGAAATTGGAAAATAAAATAATTTACAAAAAATTTATTTGAAATTTAATAACAAATTTTGTTTTAGTTAATTTAATAATCAATTTTCACTTTATGAGGTTAGGAATTCGAACATAAGCAGAGATCGCGCGCGAAAAGAAACAGCCAATCAGAGAACGAATAGAATGATTTGTCTTTCTTAGAGTTGAATAATTTTTATTAGAGTTGTATAATTTTTATTAGATTGAAAAATTAAATACATGCTGAAATATATCAAAGTTTACAAAAAATATACAAAAATGTACTTCTTGCATAACTGTTTCATCCAACGTTTTTACCTTCTTACGATTTGCTAAAATGTTTACACATATAAGACATGAGAAAAGTGCAAAAACTCGTGTATTTATAAAATACATTGCAAAACTGATGTGTATGACGTCAACTCCTGCAAAGACTGCCCAACTAAAAAGGCTTATTTTAATTTACTATTCTTAGAGCACGAAAGTAAAATAAATTAATTTAAGACCAGATAAACTTGAAGTATACGAAAGGAAACAGATGCTAAAGGGATTAAACATTTGGATAGAGGACGATCTTACACCTAGAGAACAGGAGATACAGAAGTGGTTTGAAAAAATTGAGGAAAGTGAAAGAAAAAGAGGGCTGGAGGTTAGAATAGGATATATGAAAATTAAAGTAGAGGGAAAATGGTATTTTTGGAACGAAAGAAAAGGGCAATTAGAAAATGAGAAAGTACTTTTTCGGAAGGAAACGGGAAAGGAAGGAAAAGGAAAAGAGGACGGTCAAAATAATAACATGGAACATAGCGGGAACAAGTAAAATTTGGGAAGCGTGGGACTTATTAGGAAAGCAAGACATAATAATGTTACAAGAAATCTGGCTAGAAAAAGAGAGGGAACGGGGACTACTAAAAACTCTAGACCAGAGTTATAAATAGGAAGCCTAAGCAGCGGAAAGAGAAAGCAATAGAGGGAGGGCAAAGGGGGGGATATTGGTAGGAATAAAACAGGAACTAGCAAAAATGGTGGAAATAAAAAAATGGAATTATGGGATAAGTCTGCAAAACATTAATATAGGAGGCAACGAGAAAATGAATCTGATAACACGTTACAATAATGTGGGCATGAATAAAATAGGAAAGGATCTAGAAGAGATAGTACAAGAAGGGGTCAATAGAGGGGAGAGAGTGGTGCTAACAGGGGACTTCAATGCCAGGATAGCGGATCAGCAAGGGGAAGGAGACCAGTATGGGGAAAACAAAAGGGAATCAAAAGACAAAACGCTAAATGAGGAGGGGAGAAAGCTTCTAAAAATATGCGATGAATTAGGCTTAAAAATTAGAAATGGGATGACGAAAGGGGATGAAGAGGGGAGGATAACTTACACGGGGGAGGGAACAGGATCGGTGATAGATCTAGTACTAGAAATAGAAACAGAAAAGGAAAGCATAATAGAAGAAATGGAGGTAAAAAAAAGAATAAAGTCAAACCACCTACCGATAGCTTTCTTAATCAAAGGAAGGGAAAGGGTGGGAAGGTCGGAGGAGGAAGAGGAGCAGGAAGTAAAAAAGAAGCTCAAATGGAAAGAAAGAAAGGGATTGGAATATAGGCAAATAATGGGAGAAAGATGGGAAGTAGCGAAATCAAAAGAGGGAACTAGCCAGGAAAATTGGAATAACCTAAAAAAAGAAATAAATGAGGCAGCAGATATATTAAATTTAAGGGTAGGCACGGAAGAAATGAGAAAAAAAATATATAGAGAATACGCGGGAAGTTAAGGAACAGAGAAGAAGGATGTTCAAAGCATTAAAGAAATGTCTGGAAACAAAAGAGGATAGGGATAAGACGGAACTGAAAAGAGCAATATTAAGAAAGATAAGCAGGGAGAAAAGGAGACAGGAAATGGAAAAGGGATGGGAGAGAATAGAAAAATGCAAAAACATACAGGATTTTTGGGAGGCTGAAAGGAGATATAGGCCAAGAAAAAAGGGGGGGTAGGAGGGGCAATAGGGAAAAAAGAGTGGGAAGATCACTTTAAGAAACTGCTAGGAGGAAATGAGGATCAGGAAACAGAAGAGGGGTCAGAAAAACAAAAAGGAGAGGAGGGAGAAGAGGTAGAGGAACTGAACAAAGAGATAACGGTATGGGAACTAAAGCAGGTAATAGGAGAGATGAAAAATAAAAAAGCGCCAGGAGAAGACGGAATAACGGTAGAATTCTTAAAAGGGTTGCCAATAAAGGGGTTAGCAGGGCTAACAGATACTAAGGGAAGGAAAATTACCAAAAGGGTGGGAGACAGCTAGGATTTGCCCAATATTCAAGGAGAGAAAAGGGGACGAGGTGACTAACTACAGGGAAGTGTCGTTATTAGACTCGGGATACAAGGTTCTGACAAATATCATAGCAAGTAGGTTAAATGATTGGTTAGAATTACAGGGGAAAATAAAGGAAAATCAGGCAGGATTTAGAGGAAAAAGGGGAACGAGAGATCATCTCTTCACACTAAATGGTATAATAGGAAATAAAACAAAGAGAAAAGGGGGAAAATTATACGCTGCATTGATAAACTTCAAGACGGCGTTTGATTCGGTAGATAGGAAGCTACTGTTAGAAAAGGTAGAGAAGAAGGGAATCAAGGGGAAAATTCTAAATTTAATAAAGGGGATATATAGAGAGACAAAAAACGAAGTTATAGTGGGAAGAGAGACAACGTAAAGCTTTAGATCGGGAAAAGGGGTAAGGCAGGGATGCCCGTTAAGCCCGGCGCTATTTAACATATACATAGAGGATCTAGAAGAAAAATGGGTGAAGAGAAATGAGGGAGGGACGGTAATAGGTGGGGCTAAAATTTTCTGTCTCAAATTTGCAGACAATGTGATTGCGGTAGCGGATACAAGGGAGGGACTGCAAAGCATGCTAAAGGATTTAGAGGGCTACAGTAAAGGGAACGGTATGACTCTAAACACAAACAAAACAAAGATAATGTGTTTTAAGAAAGGGGGAAGGAGGAATAGGAGAGATAAATGGGTATATGATGGGAAAGAACTAGAAATAGTGAAAGAATATAAATATTTAGGTCAGTGGATCACGTCGTCGAACTCGTATGGGGTACATGAAAAAATTAGAAAAGAAAGTAAGGAGAGCAACAAATATGGTGTGGGGAATATGGAAACGGGCAAAAATAGGGAGTCTAAGAAGGACAACATACATGCTGGAAGCTATTGTGAAATCTAGTTGCTTATATGGAGCAGAAATATGGGGATGGGGTAGGAGAGAGGAGATAGAGAGAGTGCAGAGTAGATACATGAAGATGGGAATGGGTCTAAACAATAATACGCCGGGGTATCTATGGAGAAGGGGAGCAGGAAAGCAAATATCTATTACGCGTATTAGGAATGGGGAAGGAAAGGTGGCCTAGAATATGTCTAAAGGAAGAGCTAAGGGAAATTCTAGATAAAAATCCATCGAAGTGGGGAGAAGAGCTAGAGAGAGCAATGGAGGAGGTAGGAGATCAGACACTGATCAAACTAATGTACGAATGCAAAAATGGGGAAGAATTAGCAGAAATAAAGGATAGGTTAGAAAGAGGAGTAAGACTAAAACTAGAACAGGAAATACAAAGAGACTGGGAAAAGATAGAAAAGTCAAACTACTGTCCAGACTATAAAAACTAGAAAGAAGATTTAGGAAAGGAAAGATACTGGGAAAATAAGGAAATAATCGGTTTTGTAAAGGAACAATGGGCAAGAATGAGATATGGGAACATAGGTAGGGAAAAATGCAAAGGATTTTTAGATAATAAATGTAGGGTATGTGGGGAAAAAGAAGAAACTTTGGGTCACATTTGGCTGTATCGAAGCGAGAAAAGAAATAGAGGAGGAATTAAAAAAAGAAGTAGATGAAAAAAAACTGTCAGGAGAGGAAGTAGAAAATATGAGAGCTGGGAAAGATTTTAAAAGGGAAGCCAAATGAAAAAATAAGCATATTTGCGTATCAGTTTGAAAAAATAGCTAGAGAAAGGGAAAATAAGAGAAAAGAAAACGCGGGCAAGAGGGGTGGAAAGGGTTAGGAAACGAGTGGTACAGAAGACCGATTAAAAAATGTAAATGTAAGAAAAGGCGAGAAAAGGGCACGGGTAGAGGGGGGAAGGTTAGGAAAGAACGAAAGAATAAGGATAGAAAAAGTAAAAGCAGGGAAAATCAGCGTAGAAAAATAATAAAGCGGCGTAATTATATAGAAATGCGTATATGTAAGGAAACTTTGTAAATATAGATTTAAAAAAAGTGATTTAATAGGTAATAATAAGATAACAAAGAATGTATATATGAAAAAGTGTAAAAATGTAAAATGTAAATGTAAATGTAAAAGTAAATGTAAATGTAAATGTAAAAGTAAATGTAAATGTAAATGTAAGTGAAAAACGTAAGCAGATATAAAGTCTATACAGGAAATAAAGAATTATTATTATTATTATTATAATAGTCAAGATAGTATTAAAATTTATTATATTACCTTTGTTAATAAAACTTTCCTCCACATGTTTTGAAAAGTTTTGTTAAAAATTATGTGTAATTTCACAAATAATCTTTCTATTCTCTTATTGCCTTTATGTTCTACAGTTTCATTGAACTAATGATTAAGTTTTTTGAACATAGTAATCAGATGTCGATTATCTGTCTCAATTTTTGGAGATCAGACGCATATTGCTGCACTACCGTACTCTTAACAGTTGATTTGTTTCTTTCTGTCCTGATGTTGCTGCTATTGTTGATGCTGATTCTCCACATAAGTTAAAATTTCTCTGCAATAATAGTTAGAATAGAGCAGAAAAAACATTATGAATAAAAATTGATGTTCAAAAAGGGATATTTGAAAGTAATATTTTGTGTACCTTTCACAGCTTTGTAATTGAGCATGATATCTTTCCTATTCCAAGACTCGTCGTAGCCTGTAACATACACTGCAGTAGCCTTGCCAGGCCACTTTTCTATTGTAATTACAACCATTTTTTCAAATTCAAATTAGATTCATTAATCCAGTATTTCGAACCTTGTTGAATACATAACAATAAATTCTTGGTTACGATAGCCAAGAGAAAAGTACGTTAAAACTCAATTAAGAATCAATTTAGATACTCGTTTGTCCATATATCCACAGTCATGTACCTAAGGATTCCGTAAAAACAACAAATTATTCTAAACAACAATGTTAAATAGTTAATGATAAAAATGTTACTAACCTTCAACAATAAATGCATTTGTGCTGTAATTGCTTGTTATGTTTGCAGAATAAAGAAATATACTTATTGAAAACTCTTGATGATGAAAAAAAGTATATCTGAAATAAAAAAAGGATATATATATATATATATATATATATATATATATATATATATATATA
>QLSS01000150.1:217884-238029 GCA_024372645.1 Trichomalopsis sarcophagae | reverse complement strand
ATATATATATATATATATATATATATATATATATATATATATATACACAAAAAAGTAGAAGTAAATGTTGTATGAGGTTAAGAACGGCAATTTCAAAGTATATAAGGGCCGCGCTGGCTGCCGACCCGAAGGCGTTGTATTAGTACCTTATGCTTGCCATCGTAGCGCTGCTGCGCCCCTTGATTTTTTAGACCTGTGAGACTTTGTTATGAGAAAGAAACTCCTGAAAACACAAAAAAAGAGTACACACGATTACTTAGAAATAAAGTTTCTTTCTTCGTATACCTTTACCTTGGCAAAAGGAAAATCAGTACGTCTTCAATATGAAGTTTTTCCTACTTTATTCATTAGATTATGGATTAGGTATTCTACATTTTGAGATTAAAGCCTTTGAACACTTAATGAATATAAGTTACCGCGAACCTTTCAAGCACTGGGAGAGAACTGACAAACATAAAGGTGCGAACTATTACTTATTTTTAACAATATATGATTACTTATTCATTTGTCCAAGAAAAAAGAAATTATTTTACAATTTCAAATAATTATTATAGTTAATTATTTTGTTAAATGTTCTAAATTTTCTACTTTACAGTTTTAATGTGATCTTTATGCACTTTTTAAATCTGCATTTTGATAACAATATTTTATTTTGTTAGCTATGTTAGATTTTATTTAAGCTTTTATAATTATATGTAAGAATGAATGGTATCTTTTGAAATAAAAAAAAATATAGAAATTATTAATTACAAATTAATTACTTTAAGTAATTTTAATAAAAAAATATTAAAATAAAAAATCGAACTCAAGCATGTACTTGATTTAATTACAGAATGAAATATAAATTTGTAAGATAAATAAATAATTGTTAATTTAAGTAGGTTATTTACAACAAAATATTTTAATTTTTTAGAAAAATACAAAGACAGGGAAAATGTTGTCAAAGAAAAATTGTATGTAAAATTTCATATTAGAGCGGATCAACTTCTTCAAGGTACAGGGACAACCAATACAGGCAATCCAGCTCGCATATGTTTCAGAGAACCATCTATTTTTGCGGAAGCACTAGAACTGGACAAACAGTTGGTCACAAACATCGCAATAGTTCTCGCAGCATTTAAATGCAAACAACGACTAAATTTAGAGAAAATGTAAACATTTTCTTTGGATACGTATAAATTATATTATACGCTATATCCGTGGGTAAAAATGAACCCAACTACACACAAACTTTTGGTGCACAAGTGTCAGATCGTTAGAAATTTCCCTCTTAATGTGGCATAGTCTGCAGAAGATGGGCTAGAATCATGGCACAAGTACTATAGGTCAGACACACAAGATCATTGTCGTCAAAATTCTCGGATAAATCGTATTACAGATTTATACAACAGAGCGATTGAAATGAGTGATCCTTTAATATCCCTCATCGGAATAAAAAAGAGAATAGCTGTTTTGCGCAAACATAAAATTTCAGCTGAAGTTAAGAATTACATACAGAAAAAGTGGGTATTGGAAATAAAAATGTGTTACTTGTCTCCTTTATTTTAAAATTGATATAATTTTTTAGTCTTCTTGAGTCAACATTTGATAAAGTAGAAATTGACGACGAATGCAGTGATTCTGAAAAGGACGAGATTGAAATGATCACAAATGATGAATTTGAATCACAAAAGATTTAGTATATATAATAGCATAATAGTTCAATTTATTGTATTATATTTGTAATTAAACTATTCATAACATTTCTACGAATACAATTACTTAATCTCTTACCTTAATCTCATATTTTATCTATTTTATTACTAATACGAAGACGAAATTAACTATGAATATTTAGGTAAGTGCATATTTTTTAAATGTATTAGGGGGGATGTGCCCAGTATACATAATGCCTAGTATGGATAATTTTATGTTTCCAGCTTCCAATAACAGATAGAGCTACTTAAGGTCGATTTTATCGTACGTATTTGTGACCTAATAAACATACTTCGGTACCGTTATTTTAAATTAATCACAGAAAAAGTTATAAGGAAAATAAGTAAATATGCATTTCAAAAATGTGAAAAGTTATTTTACGAGCATTGAAAATTACACTTTTTAATATTGATGTCGCGAATTAACTATTCACGGGATATCGAATCGGGACAATTCCTAATCATAGAGGGCTATGTAAGGAACAAATTCACTTGAAAATTTTTCATTTTTGTGAAGGGCAAGTAAATAGATACAGCCGAAATTGTTAAAATTATCCATACTGGGAGTATGTTTTCGAGCTTTCGTAGATTTCCTTATAGAAATTGGACTAGAGAACACGTAGAAATTTTGAATTCGAATATTAATCGCGTTGTTTAAAAGTTATGCCCAAAATAGCTAAGGGTATCCGTACTGGGCACACTTCCCCTATATCTATTGTATATGCATAGATATAAATATATAAATACATAACACACAACATTTAGGTACATAATACTACATACGGATTTGTGTGAGCACGCACGCACGCATGCACGCACGCACGCACGCACGCACGCACGCACACACACGCACACTCATGCGCAAATGTGGATCGTATGACGTATTTATTATACAGTTTATATAATCAATTTATGTTTACCATCAGCACTGTAAAAAACATAAAATGACAGAGTTTTATAACTGTATAGAATGAGAACAAATCCTACGGAGTTATAAAAGACAAAATTTTGGCGATTCTACACGTTTTTCCCGATTTTCTGGATGAAAAAAAAATCCTACAAAATTTTAAGGAGTATATTTGAATTCAGCGGGAAAAATACATAAAAATATCGTTTACCAACATTAAATAAAAAAAAATTCCATTGATCTACAGTGACTTTTGTGATTTTTTTGCGAAAACCGCCAACTTTAGCGAGTTATCCTGGACCATACAGTAAACATCAACATTTCTGATTATTTTTATGTGATTTCTGATAGTTCGAACATCATCTTCCAAAAATTTCATGTTGATCGACCGACTGGATTCGGACTTATTTGATTTTGAAACAGGAAAAGTCGAAATATTCCATAGTGCGACCCCCGAAGCACGTCTGCCCACCAGGGTCACTCGAGTAGGTCTGACTGCGTCGATCTGAGGGTACCGTAAGAAAACTAGGTTATCTGGCGCTCCTAGGCCGTCAGATAGTACAGGGACCAAGGTCAGCCTAACCAGCATGACCTAGCTGCCCTATCAACCGACGAAAAATCTTTCCTGACCTAACAGTGCCGGTTGGTGATAAGGCCATGTTGCGTCAGGGGGGGGGGGAGGCCTGCTGAGACCACAGGTGTCGGGGTTGGCTTTTCCGCGGTAAATGGCTTTCTGGAGGGCTGTCTGGTCCGGGATGCGGGGGCGCGGCTCGGTCCACACACGCACTAACACATCCGTAAAATATTCAAATAAACATGGAATTGAACAAAACACAGGAAATGGTTGCTAAAATGCCAGCTACAGAGGAGCTCCACAGCTCAAGCCAAGTCCTCACGGACGGTATTTCGAAAGACTAGGCGGCTGTCATCTAGACGGTAAATACCGGTAAAAAAATTGGCGTCAATGCCATCGTCAAATGACAAAAGAAAGAAAATATAAATTCAAAAACGGATGCCGTCTTCGGCAAATGCCTCGTACGCGGCGACCGTGGCCTCGCCAATCTCCGCTGCCGCGTACACTTTGCGGAAAATCTTCGCGATCGTCAGTGTGGTGGTGGCGGCGGCAGAAGTTGCAGTCGAGGTGGGCTGCCCCTCGCGCCTTCTTCTGCGCTAGCGGACGCCTGCTTTCCTCGCGCCTCATGGTGGTCGATCAGGCTGCGTTTTAGTGCGACCAGCCTGGTCTGCTGGCGGGGAGAGGGGCAGGGCTCTTTCTTCTCCTTTTTTTTTTGGAGGCTGCTGCGGCGGCTGCTGTGATAATACGGGCGATTGATCAAGCGACGTTTTTGGTGCTGCGAGCGCTGGGAGCCCCAGGTTTGCTCTGCCAGCGTCATCCAGCGGGGGCAGGTGCACCATAGTGACGATGCGTGGCACTTTCCTTGCCGCGGCAGGGAAAGTGCCGGCAGGGAAAGTGCCATACTGACGCTGGATCAGTACCTTTTTTGCGGTGGCTGGGTCTGGTGGTGTGGCCTCAGTCCCGGTCTTCTGGTTTCGCGTCCCCCAGCCGGGCGGGGTCTGGTAGAACTAGCCCTTCGCAAACCGCTTGCTGCCGGGCACGAAGTTGCTGCCAAGGGCCATGCGAATGCGGAGGCATGGTGTGCTGTACGTTTCCGTCCTTAGAAGAAATATTTTCTCGTTCGCTTTATATTTATTTTAGGCGTGCGCGGAAAGAAAGAAAGAGAGAGAGAGAGAGAGAGAGAGAGGAGTAGTTGTTATTTGTAGTTTACCAGCACTCTGCGATGCGTCCCCGCTGCTTTTTTTTTCGTTAGGTCGTGTAGGTCGCGAGGTGTGTATGGCGTTTTGTCGCTTACGCCGTGTTATTCTCTCTCTCTCTCTCCCTCTCTCGCCTATTCATGATTTTACTGTTTCTTGAATTTTTTAAGTTCTTTATGTTTTTGAATTGTTCTTTTTGTAAATTTGTTTGAATCCACAATTCACGATTCTATGTATATTAAAAAATACATTTTCTTTTTTTTTATTTTTTATTTTTATGAATCGTGTATTCAATCTTCGAAATATGGCTCAAGATTATTTATGTGAAAATTCCCTCGCTCTTTTTTCGTATTAATATCTATAAGTAGGTATGTGTCTATTCCGACTTTTTTCTGGACCTCGTATGGTCCTTGGTAAATATCGAAAAATTTTTTCCGTTTTCCGCGTCGGATACGTTTAACGCTTTTATCATTACCTTATTTCCTATATCTAATTCAAAGTGCTCCGCGTGAGCGTTCTTTTTTGCAGCGCATTTGAGAGCTATTCTATGTGCTTGCTCGCATGCAAGCGATATTCGTTTTTCGTTGGTTATTTTATCTTTTTCAGGCGGTATATACAAGTATTTTTCCCATACTCGCATGGGTTTTCGGCCGAAATGTAATTCCGTCGGTGTATAGTTCATTGTTTTGTGGTGCGTTTCATTTATAATACTTTGTATTATTTTCACGTATCGCGACCAACCTTTATGTTTATCGCCCGTGGTCGCATATTTTTTAATTACCACGTGAGCTGTTGCTCGACGGAGAGGGTAAAAAACAACGTATTTACTAAAAACATCTATACTTGTTAATAAGTATTTTACTCCCCCCGCCGAGGTAGGAAGTGGAACGTAAAAGTCTATTGACAGTAATTCACCAGGCTTTCCGGTCAAGATAGGCTGTGACATTTTCCTGTATTTTTTAGTTAAATGTTTAGTGCGTTTGCAACTATCACATGTTTTTAAAATGTTAAGCTATCTTTCTGCGTAAGCCTGATGCGTAAAAATGCTCGTATAGCATTTTATTTAATTTTCGCCCCCCTATGTGGCCGTATATCGCGTGTGCCTCGTTTATAAAGTCTCTTAACACGCTAGTTGGTATTACAATTTTTGATTGTTCTTTCGCTTTTTTTTGTACAATACATAATCTATTAGCTCGTACCGTTTACAACTTTTTTCATCGTTGTTACGCGTCTGAGGATCCCGCCTCTGGCTCTTTTCTATGTTTTTACATATATTAATGAGTTCATGGCTTGGTTTTTGCAGGACGATAGCGGAAATTATGATTTCGGATTGGCTTTCTGCCTTACTTTTTTCGCTTTCGTCCATGCATAAGGTAGTCTGCTACTGCATTTTGTTTCCCTGGAATGTGTGTTGGGTTTAAATTAAAGTCCTGGATCGCGAGATTCCATCTTTGTAATCTCTGGTTGTTGAACTTGCAAGTTCTTAGGAATGGTAGAGCCTCGTGATCCGTACGGACTGTAATTTTGATTGCCCCCCTTAAGTTTGTATCGAGCTTGTTAAGTGACCACACGAGGGCTAGTATTTCTTTTTGTGTAGTAAAATATGAGCATTCGCCACCCTTGAGTGTTCTGCTTACAAAACATACTATTTCTTCCTCTCCCTCATCGTTTAGTTGAGAGAGGACCGCGGCGAGCGCGAAGTCTGACGCGTCTGTCGTCAGTATATACGGCCTTTTTGGATACGCATATTTTTAAATTATGTTATCATCAAAAAGCGTTTTTATTTTTTCGAACGCTTCTTGATGTTCAGTTGTCCAATGAAATAGTACATTTTTTCTCATTAGATTTAAAAATGGTATTAGACTTTCAGTAAAGTGTTTTGTAAATTTTGAATAGAAATTTATTTTTAAATTTTTCGGTCTTTTGAAATTACGAATTGTACGTATTTTCTCCTGATTCGTTCGTATTCCATTTGCGGAAATATAATGCCAGAGAAACTCTATCTCTTCACAAAAGAATTTAGATTTTTTTAATTCAATCGTAAATTATGTTCGATTAGCCTTCCTTATAATTTGTCGAGGTGTTCGATGTGTTCTTCGAACGTACGCAATTTGATCATTAGATCATCTATAAATAGTACCAGAAATTTATTGAAATCCCACGTGGCTTCCGCCAGCCCTCGAATTAACGCGGATCCGCTAGTTTTAATACCGAACGGTACAACGTTGAATTCGTAGACATGACTATCGACTTTGAACGCAGTGTATTTTCGAGAACTTTGTGCTAGTCTGATTTGTCAGTAACTAACCGTGAAATCTGTTAAGCTTGTTATCGGCCTATCAGCGCATCGTTGTAGTACCTCGTCGATACCGGGAGGTCCCTCGTAATTATTTTGAAGAACCATGTTTAATTTTTGTGCGTTTAGGCACGGCCTAACTCAGGATTATTAAAAAAAAAAAAAAAAAAAAAAAAAAAAAAAAAAAAAAAAAAAAAAAATGTTTTTGATATTTGAGAGTGCCACATAGATGGGGGGAAACGTTACCGCGATTTACATTAAGCTGCACGTCGGCTCGTGTATCGTCAGCTTACTCATTCCGTCGGTTACTATTAATATCTCCCGTTCTAGTGAATCGAGATGTTTGTTTACGATTCGGAATTTTTTGTCAGTACGCGTCGATATTGTTTTAATCAGTTTGAGTGTCTCTGTCTCCTCTTCGAGGAGTTCATCGAAACTCTTTTCCAGAACGCGTAGATCACGATCGAGATTTAACACATTTTTATGACACGTCTGGATGTTCCTGTCAACATTTTGGAGGGCTTTGGTTAGCTCCCAGATTGCCTCGCAGAGATTATCAAGACGCCGTCAATCTCCCGTATTATAATCAAGCCGAGTCCCTGTTCGGGCGCCAATGAAACGGTCCACGATTGGTTAATACGCGGACACGAAGGATTCGAGACCCGAGGTTACTGAAGCGGAAGAGAAGCACATTCGAAGAGCGATAACTGTCTTTGATCCATCCGGTAACATCTATTGAGTAGACAAAAGACAGTTATCGCTCTTCGAATATGCTTCTCTTCCGCTTCACTAATCTTGGGTCTCGAATCCTTCGCGACCGCGTATTAACCAATCGTGGACCGTTTCAGCCCAATGGGGTAATTTATATTTTAGCACGGTAAATTCGAGGGTTTTATTACCAAGCATCACTAAAAAAATATCAAATTATTTACTGCAATTTTCTCTTGTGAATCTTTTTTTCACCGTTTAAAAGTGTTTACGGAAAAAAAACACGCTTGTTTCTGCTGGAGAACACGGCAGTTTTGGCGAGTGTTGCAACCGTAGCGACTTTTCAGTAAAAACAGCGAGTGGCCACTGGTAGTTTTGGCAGGTCTTGGCGAGCTGCCTGTATCTCGAGGATATGTAGGTTATGTATCACCTTTACGTGCTTCGCATCTTCATTAGCGTCCAAACAGACTGGGCAGTGTGGACGGTCCTCTACTTTAAATCTGTGTAGGTACGCCCGAATGCATTACCGCCCCGTCAAAAACTGTGCAAGGTAGTAATTGACTTATCCATGCCTTTTTTGCATTTAGTCCTCTATTCTTGGTATAAGGTGAGGTGTCCCTAGCTTATTATCACTGAAATCCAATCTTTTTTGCCACTCAGCAAAGTTGCAAACTTTGCAAAGTTCCAGATTTCTTTCTGAGTGTTGTTCCTCATTTCATTTTCATTCATCGACAGTGTTATTGTTATTTGTGGCAGGCTAGTTCTAGATCTGCCTCTGCTCTGATAAAATCCTCAGCTACGTCCTTTACTTTTTCTTTGTGCTTCGCTCCCACCACTACTGCAATATCGTCAGCAAAGCCTACTACTATATTTTTAAAGAAAATGGTTACTCTCTATCTGATTTTGTTCCTCGGTGGTGATGAAAAATATTGATTTGTCTCTATCGGTCTTCACGAGGCAGGTTGTGTGGTGAGAAGGAAAAAAAAACTTTAAAACATTTTCTCTTTTGTTCTCAACGTTTCAACCGACAATACCACGCTCATCAGGAGACTGAAGTGAAAAATTACTATTTATTAAAAACTTGCTGGTGTATAATAATGTATGTACACTGTAAAATAAAAGTTACAATTTTGAAGAAGATCGGTACAAAATTTTGTCGAGAAGGCGCTTCCCCGCGGCATAGCGGGGGGAACGTAGGTGAACAGTGTTTATCTCTCAGCTGCTTGATTCTAATTCGCGTAAGTCGAAATTTTTGTCGTGTTTATATAGCGCGAGCAGTGAGAAGAGAGTCAAACTCCCGTGTTGACAATTTCTTCTGCTATTGACGTCAGAGCGTGGCTTATGTATGTTTTGTTTTCAGCAGTTGTATAAGGTGTGTGTATACCATATTTAAATTTTGTGTGTCTTCCTTCTTATCAATACCGTTTTCTTGTAGGTGTATGTGTAGCATTTCGGAAACTAGTCTTTTATTTAAATTGATCTCTCCGTCTATTATGTGGTAATTTTCAAAATTGAAAGTGTGATTCAAATTGTTGATATGATCGTAAATTATAGTAATTTTCGATTTTTTGTGTTCATTTATACGTACACACACATTCCTTTTAGTTTAGCCTACATACGTAGCAGAGCAATTATCATATCAAAAATCCTGAACAAAGTAAAAAAATGCATGAACAATTGGAACACTAACGGCTTTTTCGGAAAAAAATAGAGTAAATTCAAATTCGTACAGACACCACCTTGCCAAAATGTTACGGACTACCTAAAATTCACAAAAAAGATATCGCTTTATGACCTATTATTTCAACAATAGGATCACCTGCATATTTTTTATTGTAAAGCCTCCTTAAGATATAAAAAAATAGCATTAAAAAACCTGACGTATACGTACAAAACAGCTATGATACCACAGTAAAAATTAAAAACATTGTAGTCCCACCGAACCACCGCTTAATCAGCCTTGATGTAAAATCACTCCATACCAACATTGACAAATCATTAGTCAAGAACAGCATCGAAAAAAAATATATATATACGAATCGTACAGAAATCCAAAATACCTCTCAGTGATATCTTGTTAGCTTGTGAATTACTTATGGAGAATACGTTTCGAGGCCATCCACGACATAGTTATGGATGACCTCGAAACGGATTACCTATATAAACTATCGGTCAAACTAACATTCTTTTATCGATACGTTGACGACATTATTACATGTGTGCCGAATAACAAATTCGACGAAATTTTAAAACCATTCAATTCTTATAAGAATAGATTACAATTTACTCACGCGACTGAGATCGATAACTCCATAAGTTTTCTAAATGTTCTCTTGATTAAAGACAAAATGAATTAATAACTGATTCGTA
This sequence comes from Trichomalopsis sarcophagae, assembly GCA_024372645.1. Lineage (NCBI taxonomy): Eukaryota > Metazoa > Arthropoda > Insecta > Hymenoptera > Pteromalidae > Trichomalopsis > Trichomalopsis sarcophagae. The sequence continues at coordinate 228,284 of QLSS01000150.1, read as the reverse complement.
CACCAAATCGACCTTCTCTGGTAGATTTTTAAATTATACATCACAACATCCTATGTCTCAAAAAATCGCCATGGTGTACAATCTTGTCGATAGAGCGATAAAATCTAATCTACCAAGAAATTTCATAATAAGAATATTCAAAACATCAAAGAATTACTGCATGAAAATCATTATTCACCTGCCTTCGTTAACAAATATATACGAAAAAGAATGTCAACGTTAACATAAAACACATTGTCGAGGCAACAAATTAGGGGTAATGAAAGACGCAATATTGTAAGTCTACCCTATATTCAAGGTTTTTATGAACAGACCAATCATGCATTTAAGACCCTTAAGATCAAAACTGTGCCAAAAAAAATAGCTAAGTAAAAAACATCATTATAAAAGGCAAAGACAAGAAATATAAAGATCTAGAAAACAACAATGTCTATAAACTTGAATGCAATGATTGCTCTGCTACGTATGTAGGGTAAACTAAAAGGAATGTGTGTGTACGTATAAATGAACACAAAAAATCGAAAATTACTATAATTTACGATCACATCAACAATTTGAATAACACTTTCAATTTTGAAAATTACCACATAATAGACGGAGAGATCAATTTAAATAAAAGACTAGTTTCCGAAATGCTACACATACACCTACAAGAAAACGGTATTAATAAGAAGGAAGACACACAAAATTTAAATATGGTATACACACACCTTATACAACTGCTGAAAACAAAACATACATAAGCCACGCTCTGACGTCAATAGCGGAAGAAATTGTCAACACGGCCATTCGACTCTCTTCTCACTGCTCCACGCTATATAAACACGACGAAAATCTCGACTCTCGCGAATTAGAATCGAACAGCTGAGAGATAAACACTGTTCGCCTACGTTCCCCCCGCCGCGCGGCGGGAAGCGCCTACTTGACAAAACTTCGTAAGTTTCATAATTGTAAGTTCTATTCTTCACACTGTACATATATTGTTACACAACAAGTTTCTAATAAAATCAGTTTCCTGATGAGGGCGGCCTTGTCCGTCGAAACGTTGAAAAGAAAATGTTCTAAAGTTTTTTCTCTCCTTCTCACCACACAACCTACCTCGTGAAGACCGATAAAGACAAATCAATATTCCTAAAGCCTACTAGTGTTGATTCATTAGGTGATTCCAGTCTTAGTAACCCATCGTACATGATGTTTCAAATCATTTGGACAAATACTGACCTTTGGGGGCCGACTTGTATAACTTCATATCGTCATTTATCGTCTTTGTACTACTCAATGTAATATAAAATATGATAGGATATAATATAATATAATAGGATTCTGTTCTTGAAGTAGTCAAACATAATCCTTCTTATACAAAAGAGCAAATCCCGCTTCCGAAGTGCCTCGTTTATTTGTTTCCATTTGATAGAATTGAATACATTTTTGATGTCTAATGTAAATACTAACTTCTTCTTTTTCACCTTTTCCTCTTTATAGCTGTTCACGCAGTTTTAATCACTAGGCTAAATGCGTAAGCCCGGGTAGAGTGAAGAAGACGGTCCGGATTTTTCACAAAACCGTGGCAAGTGACTAAAAACACTTATTTATATTTTTCTGTTTTTTGCAAGAAACTGTTTTTAACCCAGGCTGGGCCCCTTAACACTAAGTACAAGTGAAGGGGCTCAAGAGTCAACGATGTTCTGACCACGCGCAGGCGGCGAGTTTCCCCAGTCAACATGGCGGCTTACCCCCCGCGGAAGAGGATAATATTGTCATATAGATTTAAGAGTAGTTATTTGACCTGGTTAAGCTTAATAACGCTTTAATAATCTTAAATCGAAAAGTAGACATTTAACTAAATCGTGGATTGTCTGATTAACTAATAAAAGATATCACCTTTGTTACCAATCTACCCTTAGTTAGGAAAATTTTAAGCAAGAGCCTTGTTGCATTTTTCGTACGACGTAGTCCATCTCATGCTTATTGGTCAGGATAATTGCAAATTGTTGATAATTCGTAAAACGCGTAAAGTCGTTAATTATGATTTAGTTGCATCCAGATGCGATTTGGGTTAGTCCATTCATTGAAAAATAAACAATAATATACAAAATAACGCAGTAAAAATTGTACCTCCGTTATCAATAGTAAAAAATGCGTCATTAACAATTGATATAGTCGTATAGATTCGAGACTTTATAATTTACTAAAGTCGTATATTGAACTAGATTCTAAAGATATTTTATTTTGCAGTAGTAAATCTAGCAAAAAGTAAATCCAGATGAAGTTCGAGCTATTAACATAAAAAAAAAAAAAAAATCACTAATCGACGCCTGGGATGTTGGCTTACTCTGGAAGAGATACTTTCTCTTTTCCAAATAGTAGATCCAATGCATTACGTAGGTTGCATATCTTAGAGAAGCGCTTAGATCGCGATAAAACATACATGTATTACACCGAAATAGGTTATTTGAGTGTGGTTATGTTGAGAGAGTAGAAGAAGTTAATTCGACCCCTAGAAAATGCTGGTACATTCCTTATTTTGGCGTAAGAAATGGAAACAAACCACATAGAGTACGTTTAGTTTTTGTTTCAGCTGAGAATTAACGAGTTTAACTAAACAATTGCTGTCTGGTCTTGATTTATTGAAAAGTTGTTTGGGGCTAAATCTTCACCGAGTACTGCGTTATTCATAAAAAGTTAAAATACGTTACCATCTTCATCTGTTTTTTTCTATTGCCTCACAGAAGATTGTGAATAACTGTTACATGGATGTTTATTCAGACAGTTGTTATTCATAAGATGAGGCTATTGAGCGTGTAAAACAAGTAAATGTTATATATAATTGTTGATTCGGATTCATAATGCATGATTGGGTTAGTAATCACGCGTCAGCAGTGTAAAATGTTTAATTTGTCGTCAACGATCAACAAGTAAAGTTAATTGATTCAGACTTGTTGAATGACAAAGTTTCTACTGATAATTTATTTAACAGTGCAGCTAAGCCTACGGAAGGTCAATTTTTGGCGAAAGTAATGTCGATTTTTTTATCCATTAGGTCTTTTGATATCAGTCACAATTCAAGCTCGCTAATTAATGCAAGATATATGGGTAAGTAATGTTTATTGGGATGACCATAATAAAGATGATGAATTTCAGTCATAGAAAGAATGGCTACAAGTGCTAGAGAAAATAAAATTTTCGTAATAATTTGCGTAAATCGTTGCAATTAACTATTGCAATTTCAAGTAAAACAAGCAGAGTTATATGTATTTTGCTATGCCAGCTCCAAGGCGTACAGTGCTGTCACGCTTGGTGTTTCTTTATAGAGGACAATCGGTATCACGTATCATTTATTATAGAAAAACCGGTTGCCAATTCTTTTGCACGTAGCTTCCTTCAACATTATGTGTCGCTTCAATATCTGAATTGCTTTGACTTCATATATAATTCTATAATGTTTTTGTAGTTTTTCGTTTGATAGATAAAATTATTCCGAATCAATTATAATTTTCCCTCTCTTTTTCTCGCATAGCTATAATTGTTTATATTATATTATTATAGATAGTTAATAGCATGTCATCAGCATGAAAAGAAAATTTGTAAACTTTTTATTTATTAATAAATTTCTTATTCATTTATTGTATTTATTAAGCTTCAAGTATTTTTCTACCGTGCAATCACACTATTATAAATAGGCATACATACTGCCATCTGACGGGCGGTATGAGTGGGTGCCTTACTCGAGAATTGACATTCGTCATGATAACGCGCGCTGATTGCAAAAGAGAAATAATTAAAAATTAAAGTAATCTATAGTTATAATAACATTTGATAATCAGGATGTTTTAAAGAAAAGTTCAACATTTAGTTTCCGAGTTATAATGGTGAGGTAATAGTTCGCGGAACGCATCTAAAATCACTAGTGATCGAAAAATCGCCATGAAAAAACACACATGCCTAACTGAAAATCTTGTTGTCAACAAATTGGTAAAACATAAACAGAAAAAAACGAGCCTCGGTATAGATTAAAATCTATTCAATTGAAGCTGAGATCTAAGCGATGCAGTTTTCAGATACATAGAGTATTTAAGAAAACAAAATTTTGAAGCTTAATATCTTTGAAACTCATTGGTTTCATAAACAGCTCAAAGAGAGGGACAAGGTGTTATATAATGCTAACTAAATCTAAAATTTGAACTTGATTATTGCTCTTTTACTTCTGGTATCACGTCACGTAGAAAAACGACTTTTTTCATTTTTTGTGCGTTTTTCTCAGGATCTGTCATATTAAATAACTTAAAATTTAAGTGAAATATAATCGTAATAACTTTCAATAATCATGTTTTTTTTTTTTTAAGATTTAACATTTAGTTTACAAGTTAAAACATTTTTAAGAAATCGAGCTTTATGGTGTATAATAAAAGAACGATGAACGATAATATCAATTTTCCGCAGTAAAAAGATAGGTAATTTTATTTTCTTTCAGATAAATACTGAGCGATCTTCATTTATTAACTTTTCCAATAACTCTATTAGAAAAAATTGATCTATTAAAACTAAAAAAATCACTATAACAGAAATGCGTACACAAAATGTAAAAACGAACTTTTTTCCACAATGTTCTAGTAAAAACAAAGAAAATGAGACTTAGTGGGTAGAATCCACTGTGTAGAAGCTGAGATAAAGATGACAACATACGCGCGCGCGTGGACATACGCACACACACCCGTACGGACATTTTCAAAAAACACAATTTTTCGACTAAAAATGCATAAAACACACTTCTCATATGTTTTTACATAATCTCTGAGAATTACTATTACAAGGCTTCCTTAGGATGAAAGCAAAAATAAAGTAGTATTGACTAAATGGAACAACGATTCCGAGACTTAAGCTGCAATCCGCGTTGATAGCCGTAAGGATCGCGGAAAAAATTTGAAATGAACACGTTTATAATATTTCGACGTATATTTTGGTTGGATAAAACAATTTTTAGTTGGATTAAAGAAGATCCAAGTGACTATACAATTTTTGTAGCAAACAGAATAAACGAAATACGTGAAAATTCCGAAGAGTCCAAATAGAAGCGGATTATTCTCAAAACAATGTCGCAAATGATGCGACAAGATTTGTACCTTCTGCATTAGAAAAATCAGTAGATGGTTTTGAGGACGTCCGTTTTTATAAAACTCAGAACGGTTTTGGCTAAGTACAAAATAGTTACGAGAATTAGGTTATAGATTTGAATCTATTTTCGTCTTTAATTCGTCTTGTTTTGACTGTAGTTCGCGTTTGAGAAGCAAAAGAGCGTTAGAAACACATATTCACGTCGGCTTCTTAGCGATATTTATTAGCAGAAAGTTTTTGTATAAAATTTAATCAAAACATTTCATTTGTCAAAGATATACACAGTTTATGATGCGCCCGATCCTCGTGACGGCAAAGCATTGGCCCAAATCAATTATTATTAGGAGCATCCTCAGGACAAATTCAGCTGCCTAGATATAATAATTCTAATCATTAATGCTCTAAAAGAGTATGAATCATTACTAATGTATGTGGATAACTTCTCGAACAGGTGGATGCACGAGTAGTTACCCACTCTTATTCATATAAAAAGAAATTGCATTCTTCTCAACCATGTCTTCGATCTAATGACAGTTTTAATTGTGGGTGCTGACGCTATCAGAAATACTTGAGAAAAAGGAGTAATTACTCGCGTACTGCCTGGTAAAGACGGTGAGATAAGAATTATGGAAATTCGAAAATCGAATGGTAATGTTTTTTTGACTCTTAGCGATAAACTTATAGAATTTGCGTAGTTACAAAACAATAGTTTTGCAGAGTAGGAGGATGTTCCCGATAAGTATTTTAGTGTTGGAATCGCGTTCTTAACTCGCGCTACAATAACAGTGATCAATGTGAATACTGTAAGTGCTATATTTACTCTTTGCAAATATTGATAATATTGATATATCTCAAAGAAAAATAATAACTACAAAATAAAATGTAACTTACGTTTATTTATTTTTTTTTAAAGAAGAAGTTTTCGCAGCAACGAAATTGTAGACTTGGCAAAAAAGGAATAGATCGCCCTGAGCCGTCATAAGAGCAGAATTGATATAAGTTTATCTGTTTGTTAAAATAAATTTGCCTTAACTAAACACCTGATTTTCACCTTATTATCTTGCAACATCATTATCAATTATGGTTAACATTTTTTTATAAAATTTCTTCCCCCTAGAAGAAGCTTTGTGATAGTAAAATTTTGAGTTTCGTCAAAACCTTTAGAAAATACTTTTTGGTGTGTTAGAAGTTCAAATAAAGTGTTTTTAGAAAATGCCCGTATATATGTGTGTGTATGTATACCATAATATTTCTGGAACTACTCCGTCAATAACAATAAAATTTGACATGCATATCTATTTCTTAGATTCTGAATTCGGAAAAAACAGTTATTTTTATTTTCTCAACTATATTTTTTTATGGCCATTTTTTGATTTTCGAAAAACACTATTTTGCGTTTTTCAATCACCCCATTGTTATAAACAATTCAGCTATAATGCATTTGAAAGAGAATAAAATTATCTACTTTTTCTCGTTTGGTCCTCGGGATCGACCGCTTTGTTCGGCATAGGAAATAAAAAAGGCGATTCTTTTTAAAAAATTCACATCTCTGAAACAAAACATCATAAACTCACGAAAAAAATCATGTCGATGCCTTATGTGCTAAACTATATTCCATTAAAATTTCAAGTGATTTGACTACATATTTTTTCAGTAATAATTCGAAAACTGAAAAAAATGAGTTTTTTTTGTGCCTCGATTACGGACGCAAAAAGGCCTTATTGAATTTGAGATTTTTGGAAAAAGTAGATATTTTATGTGTTTGGACAGAATTCTGACCCCTATGGTTCGTAAGATATCAAGGTTTCAATTTTTTTTTTAATTTTTCAACCAATTCATCACTAAAACAATGTAGTCAAATGCTTCAAAATTTTATTTGGTAATTCACCATAAAAAAGCTGGTGCTAAAATTTTAAACGAATTCGTCAAACAGTTCTCAAATAAAAGGCTAAAATGTAAAAATCATTTTCTCGAAAATCACGCGAGCGACCTATCTAATAAATAGCCTGTTGTTTTGACGGTTAGGTTGGTTAGGAACACATGTAAACATGCGTGAATTTCTGTGAAAAAAAATTGACGACAGTGTTCATATTCTAGAATAAAAGAACATAGGGGTCTGCAAACTTTTGGACGATGAACCATCCAAAACTTATATGAAATTATGTATCGAAAACCGCCTCATACATTAGCAAGCAGATATATAGATGTATTAAAACAATATTTTATTTATTGGACCTAAAGATTTAGGTAGAGGAAGCTACGTGCTAATGAATTGACAGCGGTTATTTTTTATTAGAATTATCTTTAAAACTAAATGACTGATATTAGACTGATAAAGACAAGCACCCCAGTTAATAAACTACCGCAATCATTGTTTAACTTATAAAATTATTTCTATTTAATGCATTATTTAACTAATATTTGAACAATATATTAAATTAACAAACAATACATTTGTTTGAATGACGCTACGTGCCAATGTATTAAAAGCGATTTTTGTAAGTGAAATAAAATTTGAAGGTTTTTGTGATATTTATTAGCTTAATTTTTAATATTTTTGCTTACCATTGTTAATATCATCAAAACTAATCGATTCAAAAATGTTCACTGCCTCATCCATAGGAATTTGTGTGCCATCATCTAATTTGAGAACTTCATCATCATTAGAAGTAATCTTGTTCCGTTGAGCTGCAGAGAAAAATGGACAAGCACTATCTCGGTGAAATTTAGAAACATCTGAATCAACTTGATCGATGCCCGGATGAGAAGTGTGCTGTAAAGTAATAATATTAATAATTTTTAATAATAAATATTAATTTACATTTTATATTTAGTCAAAAACATTCTGTTGTCTTTCAATTAATTTGTTAAATTAAAATGACTGTAAATAATATTTGTATACATTTCTAGTATGACGAGGAACAACGTCCCTCGCCATGCTGGTAATCGAGGCAGGATAGAGAGTAACGAAATAGGGCGGCGTTAGCTAAACGGTAGCACGCGCGCCTAGAGATTTCGGGAGCGCCGAATTGATTCTCGGTCACAGCGTCTTCTTTTAATTTTACCACGTTATAGAGGGTACTTAAAAGGATATATTTACAAAATTGCAGCACTCTGTAAAAATATGAATTTTTTTAGTGTACTACCTCAAGCAGCATCTCGAGAGGGTGGGCTATAAGGCAAAACAAGTGGGTGCTGAACTATCGCAACTAATGACAAATGTAGGTCGACCAACGCAGGGTCAAATGTTACTGCTAGCCAGTGTAACTATATCAATTATATTATACAATGCCCCATTATGGGCAGACGCTATGTCGGTGAAGCCCTATGCACAAAAGCTGTCAACAGTTTATAGTAGAAGTGCATTGCGGGTCGCTTCTGCCTACCAAACAGTTTCAGAAGAAACAGTGTGCGTTATCTTATATATACCGCCTATTGACCTTCTAGCAATAGAACAAAAGAATATATTTGAAGAAAGCCATCGTGATGACAATACTCAAAAGAAAGTTTGTAAATTCGCGAAGAAACATACCCTAGCTGAGTGGCAAAGACGATGGGACTCCAGTGAAAAGGGGCGATTGTTGACTGGACCAAAAGACAACACGAGGAAGTGACTACCTTACGCAAGTTTTGAGCAAACATGGGTGCTTTCAAGACTACCTACACCGCTCCAAGATAGAAAACTACCCTAATTGCCCAGTATGTTTAGAAGTAACAAAAGATGCGGAGCATTTCTTTTGTGACTGTTCGCAATATGAAATGGAACGAGAAGAAGTCGAGTGTTACCTTAAGACTATGGTGACACCTGAGTCAATGACAGCTATGCTGACGTCGAAAGATGGTTGGTGCGCAGTAAACAACTACGTAAGGACTAATCTCAAGAAGGTTAGAAATGACGAAGAGAATAAAAGGGAAGGACAAGGCGAAACAACTGAGTAAAACTGTTGCTAGACGAAGGCCACTAATTAGTAGATACGAAACGCTCCTCGGACCGATGCAGAGGAACGTAAGTAACTGAGTTTAGCCCAGACTCCCTCACCAGATGCAGAGGAACGTAGGTATCAGGCTTGAATCTGTCCAAACGATGACCGGTCGATTCTGCTCGAAGTAGACGATCAGACGATGCTGCAGGAAGCAGACAGCAGGACGATGTAGAATGAAAAATACGTGTTTGATCCTGGACCCCTAATCACCATGGTGAATGGAAAATGTATGGAAATGTTAAACTTCAAAGGAGAAATCAAAAGGACTAGTAAACGGGCCCCACGGAAGTATTGTTCAACGATAGTACCTGTGGATATTTGGTGTTAGAGGGCCACTTGTGAAGAGCTTGCACAAGTGGCCCTCTTTAGAGAGCTCTGCTCTGCTGCTTAGGCCCAAGTAAATGGTGCACTAAACACACTAGCTCATCTTTCCGAAAATTTCGGGAATCATGCAGTAGTGCTTCTGATTAGTGCTCTTTTCCCCCAAGTAGCGCTGCTGTCGCATCAAAACCACAGAATATTGGGTGGATAACAGCTCTCGGTGCAGTAGCGCTTCTAAAATTGGGAGAGCTGCCGCACGAAACTCATGATACAGTTGCTGTTTATGCTATGTGCATCCGCTACCCGAAGAATCTCTCATTTATTTATTATTTATTTATTTATTTATTTATTCCAAAAATAGTACAGAGTAAGAAACGGTCACATCTCTTCTCGGTCCGTAGCGCGTATGAGATTTTTATTTGAGAGAAGAGTAGTAATTATTTACTGATCTACGTCTGAATTTTGACAACAGATCATAGATAGGAAAGTAATTATATATAGCAGTGTATTATTATCATATAATACAGATCCGGGATACCAGGCAGTGGAAATTCATGTCAATAATAAAAGTTATACAACAAAATAAATGTATTCAAATTATAAATAAGGAAAAATTTTGCATTAATTGTTGCATACATTCTGTGTCACAAAATGAATGAATAAATCCGCTTTGATTTTTACAAATACGATTTTAAGTAGATACGCTTGAATTTGCGCTATCTGCTTCAGTTCCAAATTTTTATAAGCATTTGACAAGTCTTAGAATTTATGACAAGTGTAGGACTGATACACTTTAAGATACGATATCGTGACTGTCTCGAAATTTTATAAGTAGAGAAAAGTTTTGAAATAATTCTAAGTCGTTTATCTTCTCAAGAAGTTAGTTGCTCTTAAGAAGAGACTAGGCGCTTAAGTTGCACTGGAGCTATTAAGCTAGTACGGGTTGTGCGGGTCCTTTTATAGGAAAAACTATCACATTCATAC
>QLSS01000150.1:181531-217874 GCA_024372645.1 Trichomalopsis sarcophagae | reverse complement strand
TTATAAATTTTTTGCGGAGCTTGTACTGGGTGTTACAAGTATAACTAAATCATACAGATACTCATTGTCAGTACCTTGCAGAGGTAAACGCGCTACCTGTTCACGAGCACTGGCATTACATAAAAAAATATACAAATATAAAATATAAAATATAATAATACTTACTAGCTAAAAATGCTAGCATCGCTCGCGATTTACAAATAAAATGTGATTATATTCAATTATTTGACGTATCAATATTAAATATACTGTTAAATATTAGATGTACACTCGATAGTAGTTAGTTTATGTAGAACGTTTTTGAAATGCTCCAATCAGAATACCAGATTGATTAATTCAAACCAATCAAAAGCACAATTTCAATTACGTTCCACGAAAATCAATTAACGTTGAGTATGAATGAATATATTCAATACAGCCAACATTCTATAAAGGTAGTTATAGCTACTAGTACACAGGACTGGTTTTAAAATCATAGAATGGAATAGACATAAATTTTGAATATTAAATGTTTCCAAACTCTTTGTAATTATTCGATGACAGTATCAATTATATTAATCAAATCTAACAATAAAATAAAACATTTTTTTTTATTAACTTTTATAATAGAATGTAAATTGTAGCATTATAACAATCATACCATTTATATTCTGTACTAAAATGTAATACATAATAAGGTATGTAATTTTATATTAAATGATAACTATATCTTAAATCCCTGGCGAAAAAGAAAAATGAAAACAACTGAAGAAAAAAGTTATTAACTGCAGATGATAGCTGAAAAATGTCGGAATTGAGACACAGACAACAGAAATATTTTGTTGTCTTCAGCTTTATTTAGTTTGCTAGATTCTTCAGTTGGATGTATATTTTTTTCATGTATAAAATTTTACGATTTTAAAAATAAATAAAAAAAACGCTGCCCATTCATGCACGTAACTTCCTCCATCTAAATTTATAGGTCTAATAAATAAAATATTGTTTTAATATACAGTATAATTTGCCTGCTAAAGTATGAGGTAGTTTTTTATACATAATTTAATATGTAAGTTTTGGATGGTTCATTATCTAAAAGTATGCTGATCACACTGCTTTTTAATTATAGAATACGAAAGCTACCGTCAATTTTTTTCACAGAATATATTAGTATGACATGAATTTATAGAGAGGAACTTTAACGACATGCAATGAGACCCCTATAAATGGAAGCAAAAGCTTTGAGAAAAATCGGTTTTTACATTTTAGCTCTTTACTTGAGAACTAATTGACGAAATCAATTAAAATTTTAGCATTAATTAGATTTGTTTATGGTCAATCACCAAATAAAATTTTAAAGCGTTTGACCACATTGTTTTAGAGATACCTACACTATATTACAATTTTATATTTGGTCAATTTTGTAAAAACCCTCCAAAACTCGTAAAAAGAAAAAAATTAGATCTATTTTACGGTAGAAATGTTCTTTGAACGTAAATCATTTAAGACACCAAAAAAATATCAAATGTATCAAATTTCAATTAGTTTTTAGCAGTAAAAAACTTAAAAAATGTTCGTCCGTCCGTCCGGATATTTTTTGCATTTATTACACAAATCTTGATGTATTTTATAAACGAAAAACTATTGATTGGTAAAGACAGGTAAATATGATAAAAATATACATTCCGACTATAAAACATTTTCAAGATTTGGTACACATGGATGAATAAAGATTATTTTAAAATTGGTCCAGATGAAAGGGATGCTGGGATTAAATATTTGTGCAGATATACATCTTTTTTAAAGTTATTTGTTTGTGAATATGGAATGACGATTTATCTATTCATGCATATCACAAATTGTTATCTGCAGATTCTATTTGTATAAAAGAAATGCTACAATTAATTTCACGTGCAGATATATTTTAAAGTTTTGTGTTCGTGACATATAATGGCGAATGCTGTAAGTATTCATTCATATCACAAGATAAAATCCGCAGTTTTGATCGAGATCAAAGGGATGCTGCAAGTAGTTATTCGTGCAGGTATTATCTTTTTTTAATTCTAAGTGTTTGTCAATATGAAATGACGCACATGCATATCACAAGATAAAATCTGCAATTTTGGTCGAGATAAATAGAGACAATAAATGGTTATTCGAAGACGGTGTCTAGGTGTACGGGGTGGCCGATGTCAAAGTCTAGGTGGTACGCTCCGTGTTTTTTTTATTTCTAGGTGCATACATCGTAGGTGAACCGCGTCTTGGTGTACAGGGTGGCCTATGACGAGGTCTAGGTAGTTCGCACTTGGTTTTGGTGTCCAGACGTAGAAATCGTACGAGGGTAGTGTGTATGAGAACAATCAGTGATTTCATGTTAGTGATAAAAATGTTACAATAAAACCATGGTCAAAAGGTGCTGAAGATGCTTGTATCTTATTTTTAGGAGAAATATGAAATAACTAAAAAAAAAGTACTCAAAGGGACTAAAATCTCAAAAAATTAACTTTTAAATAAGTAAAAGGTTAGACGAGTTTAATATATTTCGCAACAAAATAACAGATAAAAAAGAACTGAGATCAATCAACCAAAGTCCAGTTTATTATATTTAATCATAATAAAGCAACGACATTTTATTTGGTAAATAAAGGGCTTTCTTAACTTAAGTTAAGTTAAGTTATATAACACACACATCTACACATACACACACACATACGTACACATTCATACAGACATTTTCTAAAAACACTTTACTTGAAATTCTAACACACCAAAAAGTATTTTCTAGAAGTGTTGATAAAACTCAAAATTTTACTATTACTAGGAAATTTAAGTGCGCGTCGCCCACTCCTTATCATGTCATAATTAATATTTTAATTTTGCTGCCCGCTTAGCACCAACAGTTTGAAGCGTTTGTAGGTTATATAATAAAATCCGTATTTCTGATTCGCGTTCCTTAATGCTAGTACCAGGCGACCGATTCTCAATTAAATGCTTCACAACAAAGCCCATCACTTTTTTAAGAGTGGACAAAGCTTCCTCTAGGAGAAAGCAAAATAAATACAACAGACAATAACTATAATTAAGTGAAGACAACAGATTTTTCATAGTTTAAAACAGTTTTCTTCATTTTATAATTATTGTCTTCTACATTCACTAGTTCTTTCCTAATCAAAACAGCTATCTTCGGAATTCTACACATTTTTCTTGACTTTTTAAAAAGACGCCTTTAAAAACATAATAGAATCTAATTAACATAACAGTTGAATGTAGTGGTCAATCGCCGGTATTTGCATTCGGATATTGCGGGATATGTCTCGTCCCCGCCAGACGCCGGCGGAAAGGGAGACGGAGCTGTTGCTCTCTCAGCTGCTCAGTCCTGAATTCGTTCGCTTGTCAACACTTTTATTCCCCCCCCCAACTATCCGAACGTAAATACCGGCGATCGACTTCTAATTCTGTAAGTGTATTCTTAATTACTAGATATTGTTTTAAACCAATACCGGATTTTATATATATAATATTAATATGAAATAAACAGTTTCCTGATGAGGGTGGTATTGTACACCGCAACGTCAAAGGAAGAATAAAGAAAAACTTTTTCTCTCCTTCCTTACGTACAAATTGCCTCAGGAAGGCCGATAGAGCCAAGATTATTCTATTTTGAATAACCACCGAGGGATCGAGTCAACATAGAAGAATTACTACTCTCTCTATAAATAATTACTATTAAAAAAATTTTGCTTCCTTCTTAAGGAAGCCTTGTAATAGTAATTTTTGGAGTTTGTGTAAAAACGTGTGGGAAGTGTGTGTTGATGCATTTTAAGTCGAAAAATGGTGTTTTTGGAAAATGTCCGTAGGATGTATGGGTGTATGTGTTCGGATGTATACGCCTGTATCTCAGCTTCTACTTAGTGGATTTTAACCCACCAAGTCTCATTTTCTTTGCTTTTATTAGAACATAGTCGAAAAAAGTCCGTTTTTATATTTTGTTTACTCGTTTTTTTTATAGTGATTTTTTTAGTTTTGAGATTTCAGTTTTTTATAATAAAGTCATTGGAAAAGTTAAAAAAAGTAAATTGCTCAATATGTACCTGAAAGAGCATAAAATTACCTATCTTTTTACCGCGGAAAATTTTTATTATCATTCGTCGTTTTTTTATTCTTTCTACGAGATGCGATAACTGGAGTAAAAAGGCAATAATCAATTTAAAATTTTGGATTTAGTTAGCATTATATAGCACCTTGATCTCTTCCTTTAGGTTGTTGATCATACCAGTTAGTTTTAAAGATATTAAGCTTCAAAATTTTATTTTCTCACCCTGTTTTTTTATGGTGCAATTGCACAGTAGAAAAAAATATTTGAAGCTAAAAAAATACAATAAATAAATAAGAAATTTAATAATAAATAAAAAGTTAACAATTTTTTTTTCTGTTAAATATAATTGCCTGCCTAACATTATAAATTTTAACTCAATCTAGACAAGCACGCATTTTGGTCGCTGGAGAACTATAATTGCAAACTGCATCGCTTACGCTTAGCCGATAGGAACAGGCATGGGTGTGATAAGCCTGTCGAACACATTCATCTAGAAACACTATGCAAGCACCACAACAAAAAACACTTCGCTGGATTTATTACTGAAAAAATAAGTAGTCAAATCACTTGAAATTTTAATGGGATATAGTTTGATATGTGACCCATTGACATAATTTTTTTCGCAAGGTTGTGATGTTTAGTTTCAGAGATATGAATTTAAAAAAAAATCGCCTTTTTCATTTTATCTGCCGAATAAACAATTTTATTCTCTTTCAAATTCATTATAGCTGAATTGCTTGTAACAATGGGATGATTGAAAAAAACGCAAAATAGTGTTTATTAAAAATCAAAAACTGTCCATAAAAAAATATAGTTAAGAAATTAAAAAATAACTGTTTTTTCCGAATTCAGAATTCAAAAATATATATACATGTCAAATTTTATTGATATTGACAAAGTAGTTCCAAAAATATTACGGTATACATACACACACACACATCCATACGGAAATTTTCCAAAAACACTTGATTTCAACTTCTAACACACTAAAAAGTATTTTCTAGAAGTTTTAAAGTGTTACGAGTGAAGAGTGCAACGAAAAAGTGACGGACCCCAGGCTTGAACCGAGATCCTCTGGCTTGCAAGGCAGATGCTCTGTCTTCGCGCCACGGCCACCATCGCATTGCACTCTTCTACTCGCTCTCTTATAGTAATTAGACACCCGTGACGTGTATCCACACGTAACACGTCCAGGGCCCAGACGGATCGACGCCACCGTCGATGCAAGGCGCGCAGAACTGCAGAATTCTTCTATTATCGGCACGTGTCGCTCGGATCCTCGTGATATCTTCATTCATCACAGGACGCAATACACATATTAGACGCATTATATATTTTAATTTTCCCTAGTAGATAAGACAGGTAACTGCAAACAGACAGTCCACTTGTAGACGACATGATAAGATCCCACTTCATAGACACCAGAAAATGTTACGAGTGAAGAGTGCAACGAAAAAGTGACGGACTCCGGGCTTGAACCGAGATCCTCTGGCTTGCAAGGCAGACGCTCTGTCGTCGCGCCACGGTCTCCACCACATTGCACTCTTCTACTCGCTCTCTTATAGTAATTAGACACCCGTGACGTGTATCCACATGTAATAAAAGAAACTCAAAATTTTACTATTACAAAGCTTCCTCTAGGAGGAAACTAAAAAATGCAGGTGTGAGTGTGGAAGTGTAAGAGCGATAATGTGTTTAAGTTCGCGGACGCGTGATTAGAAAAAGGCTTTATCACTTCAGTGGCGTCGGAACAAAAGAGCGAGGATTCGCGAGCGAGGTGACTTTATTTCGGCATTGACCTCTATGGAGGGGGTAAGTAGCCAGCATGATTCGCGGGGAATCTCCGGCTAGACAATTGACGCCTAACGCGCGCGAGATTCAAACGGCGTCAACACATTCATTTCCGAAAACTTGATGAATTTTATAAATATAAAAATATTGAATTGTATAAACAGCTACATATAATAAAAATATACCCTCCTACTACAAAACATTTTTAAGATTTGGTTTAGATGCAGTAGAAGCTGTGAGAACAATTTAAAAAAAAAATAGAAGATATTAATACATTGGTATTCATATTTTTATCACATATCATGCCATATATACATATATACACATGATATATTTATATACATGTATACACATGATATATTTATACACATAGATTAGTAAGGCTTATTTTAATATTGGTCCAGATGGAAGGGATGCTGTAAATAGTTCTTTGTGCAGCTATGCTCTTTTATTAACTCTATGTGTTTGTGAATATAAAAAGACGTATCTATGCATATCACAAGATATTATCTGCAAATGCGGTTCAGAAAAAAAGGATGCTGCATATAATCATTTGTGCGGATATGCTCTCTTTTTTAAGCTATGTGAATATTAAATGACGAATGCTGTACGTATTTTTGCATATCACAAGATCTACAACTTCTTAATTTAACTTTTTTTGTAAAATGCTTAGATTTCGAGTTAGAACCAAAAGACCGTTATTGGCGATTTTTAAGGTGACCGCAATCTACGTATATATGCGAGATTGAACTTGAAATAGAACCACAAGCTTCTGGTGGAGAAGGAAGTTTGCACAGAAATATTTAATTCGATCGACTAAAGTCTCTCAGAGATAATCACTTTTATAGAATGTTGACTGTATTGAATATATCTTTTTATACTCGACGATATTTAAATTTCGTGGAACCGTTTGAAAATCTTGCTTTTGATTGGTTAGAATTTATTATCGAGGGTATATTTTATATTTAATAGTATATTTAATAATGACATGTAGAATAATTAAAGATTATTACAATTAATTTGTGAATCCCGAGCGAAGCGAGTGTTTCTTGCTAGTTGTTTATTATATTTATAGCGTCACTAGTATTTGTTGGTTTAAAAAATATGAAACTTGCACTTATCTCTGGGTCTTTGAATTCAACATTTTTGCTTCCTCCTAGAGAAAGCTTTGTAATAGTAAAATTTTGAGTTCCGTCCAAACTTTTAGAAAATACTTTTTGGTGTGTTAGTTCAAATCAAGTGTTTTTAGAAAATGACCGTATGGATGCGTGTATGTGAATGTGTGTGTATGCATACCGTAATATTTCTAGAACTACTTCGTCAATATCAATAAAATGTGACATACACATCTATTTTCGGATTCTGACTTCGAGAAAACAGTTATTTTTTATTTTCTCAACTATTTTTCTTTTTATGGCCATTTTTTGATTTTTGAAAAACACTATTTTGCGTTTTTTTCAATCATCCCATTGTTACAAACGATTTAGCAATAATGCATTTGAAAGAGAATAAAAACACATACTTTTCCTCGTTTGTTCCTTGGGATCGGCCGCTTTGTTAGGCAGATAAAATGAAAAAGGTGATTTTTTCTTAATTCATATCTCTGAAACCAAACATCATAACCTCACGGAAAAAATCATGTCGACGGATGACGTATTTTTTACTTATATTTTTAGTAATAAATCAAAAACTGAAAAAAAAAAGATTTTTTTTTGTGCCTTGATTACGGACGTAAAAAGACCTTAATGCACTTGAGATTTGGGAAAAAAGTAGAAATTTTATGTGTTTTAGCTAAGTTTATTTCACAACTTTCAAATCTCTATGGTTCTTAAGATTTCAATTTTTTTTTTTTTGAAATTTTTTTTTATTTCTTATATCTCTAAAACAATGTAGTTAAATTCTTCAAAATTTTATTTGGTGATTTACCATAAAAAATCTGCTGCGAAAATTTTAAACGATTTCGTTAAGCGGTTCTCAAATAAAGAAATAAAATGTAAAAACAGATTTTTCTCAAATTTTTGCTTTCTCTAAACAATATTTTATTTATTGGAGCTATAATTTTAGTGTGAGTTACGTGCCAATGAATTGGCAGAGATTTTCGGTTTTACAATACCATCACCCAATGTTCGGCCAATATCGTAGAAGAATTTATTCATCTTTCGCAATCTCGACCTTGTCGGTAATTTTTTTATCGTTGACCTTTATATAACTTATGACATCATTAGATGATTTTTTTCTACTGATTTTATTTTTTATGATTTCCTATGGTTTCTTTGAATTATTTGCAGTTTTTTCAACTACTGTTTTATCGTATTTTGATTTAGCATCTTTAATAACCTTATCTAAAATTTGTGCATAATTGTTGTATTCATATTTAAGCTGTTTATTGTTTATTTCCAGTTGCCCAGTTTATTTCTTTGTCATTCCATTTTCTGGATTGTATATCTTTTGCTAATTTTTTATAATTCAGAGATACTGTTTGTTGTTTATAACTTTAATTTTATTAACAGCAATTAAAATGAGATAATGGTCAGTAATTGATAACTTAAGTTTATAAGTAACTAAATTCAGGTCTAGTCTTTATAAAGATATTATCAATCAAAGCCAAACGAACAGGCGGACTTTTTATATCCACAAAACCTAGCATATACCTGGTTTATCCTGGTATAAATTTAATAAGCAAATTGGAGGAAGTTAATCAAAGCAAGAAATAAGTGTTAAACTCAAACTCTTAAACTCACCTACTCCAAGTTCCACAAATGATGGTAAGCGCATATTTTTTATAAAATAAACCAGCAATACGTGGAAATGAAAGGTCGCAAGATTATCGCACATCATAACTGTATGTTTGTATTGAACTACTTTGTTTTTGACAATATACTACACATCTTTTATCTACACGCGTGTTCATTTTTTATCTTACTCCCGATTCTCCCAATCTGGCCATATCTACCCACGGATACGCAAGGATAGGTTGGTACTTCGGGCGCATCACACATTGTAGCGAGCATCGAAGGGCCATAGCATAGGTGATAGCACTGCACACAGTGGCTAGCGTTCGCTCGCTATCACCCGGCCGTCATCGAGGGAAAGCTAAACGGGTTAAGTATTTTCTCTAAGTGAAGTGCGGCATCTTTGTGGCCGCGCGGATCGTCCGCAGACTGCCCCGTTACAATTATTAAATTATTAAAACATAAATATAAGTTTAATAAATTATTAATCATTTATATTATAACATTTAAAATATTTACTATTATAATCAATGAATTTATAATTTTAATTTTTCTATTATAATTAAATAATAATTAATTTTTATATTAATGAAAATAAAATATTTTTTAGAAATATAAAATTATACTTTTAATAAATTTTAATTTAGTAATATTAAAATATTAATTAATAAAATATACCTAAATACATCACGAAAAGACGTTTCACTTAAATTTTAATTTGTATATATTATATATTCAGTCATCGTTATATCGCCTTGTTAATATATCATTTTATCAACATGGCGACGCGACGCAAGCCTCCTGATAAGCGTCCCGCATTTTTATTGTGTCATACTGGAGAGCAAGTGGGAACTGCAGTGTGTATCATTTGTAATAAAGCTTTCCACGTCAACTGTCTCTATCAGATATCTGACAATTATAAATATTTGAGAAAAAAATTAATCATCTGCCCAGAGCATAGTGTAAAAAACATAACCTCTACAATTGAGGAGAACAGCCTGACTGAATTAGCAAGGATAATTATTAATCCAATTAAATCTAGGACAACTAAGGAAATAAGAAGAGAACTACTAACTAAAACAGAGGGTAAAACCTTAGATTTACTTGATTTAGAACCAACTGTTAGTGACAGTGAGGTTGAGTTTCTGAAATCAGATGTCAGTCAACTGAAAAAACTGCTTATCGAATTAACAGAGAAATAATCTTCTACAGAAAAATGATCATCTAAAAGAAAAGCTACAGTGAAATTCGCATCAATATGCTCTTAAACTTTCACGTACAGAGATGCTGTTAAACAACCAAAACTGCAAAAAAAGTACCGAAGATCACGGTTCAAAAAAGTAGAAATAGCTAAGTTAATATTAAACAGTCAGTAAAAGATTGTCTAACAGAACAAAAATGCATACAAACCAAAAATATTTTCATAAATAGGAAAGATAAAGTGATCATAAACTGTACAAGTGAAGATAGTGTAGCATTAAAAGAAAGTGTTCTTAAAGAAAAACTAAAAGGTATTTGCAGGGTAAAAAAGGACGAACTTATTAATCCAAAGCTAAAAATTGTCGGAATAGACAATTACACGAATATAAATTTTGAAAAAATAGATATGGATATCAATACTAGAAATTTCAGTGATTTTCCAAGGAAAGTTAAAGCTCTGCACATTTACATAAGTAAATACAGCAAACTAAGAACTGTGTTAATGGAAGTTCCTTCTGAGATATATAAATATATAAAATAAAATAAAAATAAAATTTTTATAGGATATCAAAACTGTAAAACATACCACCCTTGAAATTAAAATCAAAATTTTTCATTAATAATTTATACATACTTATATAAATAAACTAAATTTTTTTTTACTATTCTTAGACATAATTACCTTTATTTTTATAGTTTTAGATCTTCAATATACCTCTATAATACCTACGTATTGTAGGGAGTCCACAATTCACTGACCGTAAGATTCCAAAGGAACGAATAGCCCAACTAAGCTTAAACTCCAGGATATTGTTTAAAAGTACATTAGTTATGGTATGAATAAGGGGATTTAGTTTAAATTCCATGGTGTGTGTGTGGGTGTGTGTAGTTTTTTTTTTTTCAATGTGGCATAGGCAGAGCAAGCTCTGTACAAGTGGCCCTCCAATCCCGGATCCCCATAGGTACTATCGTTGAACAAAACTTCTGTGGGGCCTGTTAACTAGCCTTTTTTGGCTTCTTCTTTGAAGTTTGACATTTACGTACATCCCCCATCCACCAAGGTGATTAAGGGTTCAGGATCAAACTCGTCTTCGTCATTCTGCATCGTCCTGCCACATCGTCCGGTTGTCTACTTCAAGCAGCATAGACCGGCCATTCTCCGGACAGACTTGACCCCGACACTTACGTTCCTCTGCATCGGGTAAGGGAGTTTGGGCCAGTGTTGCCAGATTGGGCTATATGTAGCAAATTGGGCTATTTTGCATGCTCTGTTCGCGGGAAAAAATTCAAAGACGCGGTTTATAGCGAATTGGGCTACATGCGCTCACATCTGGCGGTATGTTGGGCGAATCCTGCTACTTTGATTTTTTTTTACTTAATTTTAAAAAGCGCGGTAATTTTTAATTGTTTTCCCGCGTCAATAGACTATGCGGTGAACGTTTTTGTAAAAGACGGTATTTGACACGTCAAAAACCGTCTGCGTTAGGGTGTCAGAATTGATATCGACGGTAAAGCTGTCGTTGAAAACGCGTCATTCTTTGCTTTAATGTAAGATCTATATATATACCAGCGGGCGAAAGGAAGGTAAAATACTCAGTTATCGACAAAGAAAGGAGCATTTCTATATGTGATGTGCTGTTCGGAGAGCCGCCTCTCTGAGTTTACCGAAACGTTGATGTACGCAAGTGACGGTTTTGAGACTGGATACGTAAAAACAGAATCTCAAGCTCAACATGGGTAAATGGGGCAAGTATTTGAAGCATTATAACTCGAAATGGGAAAACGATCCGAAGTTGAAAAGTAAGTAAATGGTTTATAATTTTCGTATGGGTTCCAAGAAAATATGCATGTCGTGTTGGGGTTAGGCTTAGGATAAGTTTGCTTAATACTATTGTAATTCGTCAGATTGGCTTCAACCATCTAGTCGAGAAGATGTTTTGAAGGGGAAGCAAGAGGCTTTCTGCAAATTTTGCCAGGTTCATCTGAGAGCTCACTATAATGATCTGATTCAGCATGCAGATCGAGCGAGGCACAAGGACCGAGAAAGAAATTTCAATAGATCGGTGCAGCCTAACTTGCTCGACTTGGGTATCTTTTTGTTTATTTTTTATTGAATATTTATATCTTGAATGTGAACAATTACAGAATTAATTTTCATTCAGGTTGTCATGAAATCAGCGATCAGAACAAAGTGGCAGATTTGACCTTAGCCATTTTTATTGCCTCGCATTGCTCTGTGCAAAGCATTGACCACCTTGGAGAAATTTTAAAAGTTTTGGGAAAAGGTAGCGTCCTTGAGAAGACGAAACTCCATCGCACAAAAACATCCAAATTAATTTCAGCTGTGATTGCTCCTGTATTCTTAACGGAACTTGTAAATGATATTGAAGGGGAGTATGCGCTGATCGTAGACGAAGCTACGGACATTTCATCGTCAAAGTTTCTAGGAATGTGCGTCAGATATTTCAGTAGGAGTAAAGGTAAATTTGTAACAGATTTTCTGGGATTAGTAGAAGTCACAGCTTGTACTGCTGAAGCACTTGCAGCCGCCACAAAAGAATATTTGAAGAAAATAAATCTTCCTCTCGAGCGGCTTCATTCGATTGGCACAGATGGGGCACCAGTTATGTGTGGTCAAAACCATTCTTTCTACACGGAGCTAAAAAAAGATTTGCCAAATCTTTTACTTTTGAAATGTGTGTGCCACTCGTTAGAAAAATGCGCAGAGTATGCTTTCAAAAAAGTGCCTAATCATTTGCACTATATTTTGGCTAACGCTCACAACTGGTTCGCCCACAGCGCAAAAAAATTAGGCGAATATTCAGAATATTATAAAGTATAATTAATTATTACATTTTTCTAAACTTTGAAACTAACATAATATATGATTATGCATGAAAATATTAATTTTTATTTCAGACTATAAACAATGGGAATAAACCTAAAAAAATTCTTTCGCTTTCAACAACTCGTTGGCTTATTTGGCTACCAGTATCTGAGTCTGTTCTTGAGCAGTGGACTGAGCTGCAAGGATTTTTGTCTTTACAGTCTAAAAATGACTTTGTGGCTAGCCAACTTGCTACACTCATGAAAGACATTAGCAATAAGTTGTATCTAACTTTCATGAATACTATGCTTAAACCTATCCAAAAGATGAACTTAGCATTTGAGCATTGTAACGCAGATGTTACCAAGCTTTACAGCGAGCTACGTTCGCTTGTATTTTCTGTAGCAAGTCGAATCTTGCAACCACAAGCCATAGCACAAACCTGCAGAGCGGGATCTTTAAGAAATGACGAAGTCAAAATGCTTCAAAACGCTCTAGCTAATCCAGAAAATCACCTACCTATAGATCGCGTGAACTTCGGTGATGCGTTCAACCGCTTATTCGCAGTATCAAATTTATCATCAGAAGAGGCCAAAACTTTACGTCAAAGTTGCGGAGAGTACATTATCTGCCTTTGCAATCAGTTAATAGAGAGATTACCTACAAATCTTGATGCAATAAATAAATTAAAATTTCTCTCGCCACGCTTTGTGTTCGCTAAAGTAGGCAGACCAATGTTTCAACAGTTGCCAATCGAATTCGCAGGTAGTTAAAAATTATTTTTCTAAACATAGATAAAAATACAGTACAACTATTTTTATGTAATTGTTTTTTTTTTAGATGACAGCGTTGATAGAGATGTAATAGAAGAACAGTGGCTGCAATTGGGAATGACCTCTATTCTTGATGTTTGTCCGCATCCAGAATTTCATGAAAATATTGAAACAATGGACATAAACCACTTCTGGGCTTGCGTCTATAACTGCAAAAATGCTGGAGGTGAACAGTCTTATAAAGAATTGGCTCGTTTTGCGTTAAAAGCTTTAACGTTACCGATCAGTAATGCAGATGTTGAGCGAGTGTTCAGCGTCTTAAGCTGTATTAAAACAAGACACCGAAATAAATTACAATTGCTTATGCTAGAATCTTTGATGCGACTACGAGTTCATTTAAAAGTAAGTTTCGTTACGCAAGATGTGTTAACAATTATCTAATAGTTTTCGTGTTAGTATAAACCCATACATTTTAAAATATTTGCAGGTTGAGGGAAAGTGTTGCAGAAATTTTGTACCAAATAAAGCTATGCTCAATCGTTTCACCGCACAGATGTATTTGAAATATCAAGAGGATAATAAATCACAAGCAGAACTTGATCAAGTTTTTGGTGCAAGTGAAGAATTAGGGGACCAAGATTATCAAGATATAGCCACACTATTCAATCCTGATGGTACAAGATGTATTAATATTATTTAAATGTATAATATATACCTTTAGAGTCTCGCTAGTCAAAGCCACATTCATGTGTTCTATGATCGTATAAGTGAATGTATAAGTATAGAATAAAAAGTCTTCCTTCAATGCAAATCGGACTGATCCTCCCGAAAAGGCTAACTTTTCCCCGACTTACTGTGCCTGGGGTATTGGGTTTTAAGTTGGGCATTTAGGTTTTAAGCTGAGCATTTTTGTTTTAAATTAAGTATTTAGTTTTGAAGGTTTTGGGCACTTTTAAAATTTTTGATGCGCTACTTTGGGTTATAATTAACTTTTTAAACTGCGCGCGGTTTTTGGGCTACATGAGCATCACCTAGCGGCGGGTTGAGCTCGGTAGGTTCTGGCAACACTGGTTTGGGCTCAACTCAGTTACCTACATTTCTCAGCATCAGTCTGAGAAGCACTTGTAGGTACTCAACCCTAGCTCCTACTTTCTTCTGCATCGGGCAGGGGAGCGTTTTCTTTCTATTACCTAGTGGCCTTTGTTTAGCAACAGTTTTACTCAGTTGTTCCACTGTTAACTTTGTGACCTACGTTCCTCTGCATCAGTCTGAGGAGCGTTTTGTTTCTATTACCTAGTGGCCTTTGTTTAGCAACAGTTTTACTCAGTTGTTCCACCATGTTACTCCCTTCTATTCTTCGTCATTTCTAACCTTCTTGATAAGTAGTTGTTTACTGAGCACCAGCAATTTTTCGACGCTAGCATAGCTGGCATCATTGACTCAGGGATCACCCTAGCCTGAAGGTACCGCTCATGTCTCTTTCGCTCTGTCTCGTATCGCAAACAGTTGCAAAAGACATGTTCCAAATCTTTGTTTGTTTCCAAACATACTGGGCAATTTGGATTATCCTCTATCTTGAAGCGGTGTAGGTAGGCTCGAAAGCACCCATGTCCGCTTAAAAACTGCGTAAGGTAGTAATTCACTTCCCAATACATAGTATGACGTGGTACGTCCATCGCCCATTTCCACTGGAGTCCCATCGTCTTTGCCACTCAGCTAGGGTTTGTTCCTTTGCGGATTTCCAAACTCCCTTTTAAATATTTTGACCACACTGGTTTTATTCATATATATTCTTTCATTCTGTTGCTAGGAGGTCAATAGGCGGCATACTTGAAATAAGGCACAGTGTATCTTCTGATACTGTTGGGTAGACATAAGCAACCCGCAATGCACTTCTCCTATAAACTGTTAACAGATTCTGTGCATAGGACTTCACCAACATAGCGTCCACCCATATTGGGGCACCATATAACATAATTGATGTAGTTACACTGGCTAGGAGTAACCTTTAGCCCTGCCTTGGCCCACCTACATTTGGCATTAGTCGCGATAGTGCAGCACCGACTTTTGCTGCCTTATTGCTCGCCCTCTCAAGATGCTGCTTAAACGTTAGTCTGGCGTCTATGGTGATTTCCAGGTACTTAATGGTCGGCTAAGAGTTTATCTCGTATCCGTCCACTGACAGCGTTATGGTCTCTATTTTCTTTCTACTGGATATAATAATAGCCTCTGTTTTATGACTAGCAAGCTCAAGTCCAGTCTGCTTTAGCCAATCGTGGATTATACTTACTGTCTCATTAGCGATTTCCGTCACCTCTTCCTTTTGCTTTGCTACTACCACTACTGCAATGTCATCTGCAAACCCTACAACTGTTGCACCTTCGGGTAGCTCTAGCCTAAGTACGTCATCGTACATGATGTTCCACAATAGTGGGACAAGCACTGACCCTTGTGGGACCCCTCCGGTTACATAATAGATTTTTCGTGCTGCTCTCTGTGTCATACAAAAGGGTTCTGTCTTTCAGGTAGTCAGACGTAATCCTTCTTATATATGCGGGTACCTCTTTTTTCCGTAGTGCCTCCTGTATCTTGCCCCAGCGAGCTGAGTTAAACTCATTTTTAATATACAGTGTAATAAATAGCAAAGTACTTCTCGGATCATTCTTTCCATTTTTTTTTCTTCTTTTGCAGTTCTAGCGGTGTCGACTACTAAGCTTATAGCATCAAGAGTGGATCGTTTTGTCCTGAAGCCGTATTGATATTCCGCTCGTCCACCTGGTTTTTCAATTACTTGGTCCATTTTAACGGTGTGTGTGCGTGTGCGTCTGTGCGCGCGCGTGTGTGTGTATGTGTAGGCTTCGGACACTGGAGGGGTAAGTGCAAAAAGGCAGATAGGAAGACCTTCTGACTGAAGTGTAGAAGAGCTGATCACTGCATAACAGTATGCCAGATAAAAGCGAGCTGATTCTCCTGCAAAGAGTATGGACAAAAGGAAAAAGGCTGTAAACATGTAACTAGCTTCCGGCAGTTGCATTGTATTTAGGTGCGCTTTACACGGCGGAGAAAAAATGAAAAGCTTAAAAGATGGCAATAACAGGCGGATTGCGGCATGTAACAGCATCGAGAGCCAAGAAACAAGGGGCCACTAATCACTTCGGTGGATGAGAGATCTCTTCGAAGGATGAGGGATGTATGGAAATGTCAAACCATACAAAAAAACCAACTAGGCTAATTAGCGAGCCCCACGGAAGCATTGTTTAACGATGTTGTACGCTTGTATGATGTACGCTTCGCGTTTTGCGTTTAAGGAGCGCTCGCTATCTAACGTTTGTGTTGATTATCTTTGAAAAACTGTTTTTGAGAATTTTTTCTTCGTTAAAGCGTTTTGAAAAAATATTTGTCAAGGCGAAAAATCATGTTTTGAGAATATCTATAACTTTCATGTTAAACATACAGCCATACAGTTTTATGGTAAATAATTGTTTTTTTCGATGTAAAACAATGATTTTTGGCTGTTAACTCGAATTATAAGCATTTTCATGATTTTATATCAACATAAAAAAGTTGCATTTTTTAAAGATTTACAACTCCTTAATTTAACTTTTTTTGTAGAATGCTTAGATTTCGAGTTAGAGCCAAAAAACCGTTATTGGCGATATTTAAGGTGACCGCAATCTACGTATATATGCGAGATTGAGCTTGAAATAGAACATCAAGCTTCTGGTGGTGAAGGAAGTTTGCACACAAATATTTGATTCGATCGACTAAAGTCTCTCAGAGATAATCGTGTAAAACCAAAATTTTTATTCAAAAATGCACAATATCGCATCTCACATATTTTTCGCTGAAAAAACTATAAGGCACTCGCGTAATGCGGTCAGGGTTGTAAGTAATGAATTGATTTTTCAATTTAATTAAAACAATAATTGATGATTAAAAATTAAAATTTAAAATGTTTAATTATAGGCCGTATAATATTGATAATTAAAACTTTTAATTATTAATTATATAACATATTAAATCATAAATGACGTGTGTCTTAAGAAAAGAATTAAAACATTTTGTTACGTATTATTATATCGTAATTATACTAAATATTTAAGGTTATACTAATTTTTCTTATATTTCCAGACATAAAACCTTTAATTATCAATTGTATTATATGGCCCATGATTATTAATTAAAATTAAAGTTTTTAGTCATCAAATGTATGTTTTATAATTAATATAAAAAGTTTGAATTATTAATTATAGACCTATAGATTAATAATTAAAACTTTGTATTATTTATCATACAGGTCTATAATTAATAATTAAAAATTTTAATTATTAATTAAAAAATAAATAATGAGCAATTTTTGCAATCCTGACCGCGGTCGTGCCTAAAAATTGTTAACAATATATTTATGTCGATATCTGCATATAAATAACTTGAAAATACCTGAACTTGATCCAGTTGTAACTGTAGTTGTTGGTTAAGTTGCTGTAACTGGTGAACTTGTTGAACACAATGAGGACGTGTTTTTTCTAAAAATTTTTGAAAGTCCGATGATGAAAGTCCAGCCATTAGTGCCATATGCTGTTGTTGCAATTTGTTTAATACCATTCCATGCACTGTTTTACGGACATTTTTGTTATCTTTTTTCGAAACTGCTTTAACTTTTGGACGATCACTAATAGCTGTATTCTGACTAACATCACTACTCGCCATAGTTGGCTGCGATGAAATGGTACTGCAAATCTCGCCAACCGATGTAAACGAATTTGAACAAGTCAAATTAGTTGATAGATCAGAAGAATTACAAGTGCTGGTAGACAAAGTTGCTGTCGGAGCGGGTACTGTTATAACAGAAACTGAAGGATTGCTAGAGAAATTAGTTGAAATAGAAAAATTTTCAATTACAGAAGATGGTAATGGCAGTGGAAGCTGAGTGTCTTGTAAACATCGCACTTCTCTCAAAATGCGTTGTTTTTGTATTTTTATGCCTGTTTTCATCCCTTCAATATAAGCTTTATTTGCTTGAAAACCTTTGTAAAAGGATAAAGCAGAACTAACAATGTTTGATCCTTGATTTATCAAATCATTGGAAATATCATTAGAATTACTACAGGGTATACCTAAAACAAAATTAAGTTCATTAATTTAGTATTAAAGAAATTCGAGATTTATTTTCAAGAACAAATACCAAGAGGAGCTGGAGAAACATGTAAATTTTGATCCACATTTACGAAGTTTGTAGTATCTGGTAAAGAAACGGATTGTTCAGTTGGATCTTCATAAAGTGGATCTCCGGTTTGAGTATTTTCTCCACTGGACCCCAAAAACAAATGACCAGCACCTTTAATCTGTAATTCTCGTTCCACTCTCTTAAAAATAGTTATTTTTCATTATTATATACTCTTGATAACTTACAAAATTATATTATAAATTATAATTAAATTTATCAACACTAGAAAAGGTATGCATAAAAAATTATCAAGAATGAATTAATTTTCTGCATTAAATTCAAATATGCTGAGAAAAAGGTACAGTAAATTTTACTAAACTGGATAGAAAAATTTACTACAAAGTTTAGTAATTCACTCACAGCGTAAAAATCTATTAATTTTTCAAAGACAGAATGGTAATTTTTATTAAAGCCTTAGAAATAATAAAATGTTTAATCTCTACCTTATATATTGCTCACACTTTTTAGTAATTAACGCAATATAAACTAAATTAAGTAAATTAAAATAATGAAACAATGCTGCTCCGTGGAAGATTTGAATCCGAAACCAACGGGGTGAGAGGCGAGTTACATATTCACTTGAAAACTGACGATTTTGAAAATACTAGCTATGTCAATGCGCGCTTAATTTTCTTGAGTATAGATCTTCAAAATCGCAACTACTTTTAGACTGGATATTCTTTTTTCAACCAATCAAATCTACTGTAGGAGCAGGAGCAGTTTTAGTCAGACTTGATTGGCAAAGGTTATTTTGATGTATTCTTGCCTTCTGATCATAAATTTTTATGTCGGAATGCCCGAAAGTAATAAAGTAATTTGTCATCTTTAAAATCCGTTAAAAAAAATTTAAATGTTAATTCTTAAAAACAATATCTTCAATATAAATATAACAATATAATTATTCTTGATTTTGCTAGCTCTATCGGCAGCTGTCTTATGCTTATCTTTTTGATAATCCCACCATTATTATTTTTATTTCACCCCTATAACTGTCTACATTTTTGCTAAATCTGTGTATATTTTAGCCAAGTTCTTTGAACAGCTTTCAAAACCTTTCTGTTCTTAAGATAATTTGAATACTTTACACACTAAAAGAATAATAAATAGCCATTTAAGAGGAGGCTAAGAGCCAAGGACTTGGAAGCGATTTTTGTAATATAAACAAAAGTTAAAAATAATTCTCTATTGTTGTGAATGTAATGTGAATAAATAAATTGACATAATAGTTTATTAATGTGAATCTTCTATCTAGATTGTATTAAAGTATTTAACTAGAATGAGTTTTCTGTAAAAATTCCTCTCGATTGTGTATAATATTTTGTAGAAATTAATTATTTCACAGCAACTATGGTCGCCACATATCAGAACATCGCTTTATGTCACTGATCAGGTTTTTACATATGTTCAATTTTAGTTTTTCGGTTATCAAAGTAGCATACAAATGTACGTAACGCAGCAAAGACAGTTACGCTTTACGTTTGCGTTATCTTGTCGGACTCGAAAATTTTACTAGTATATGAAATATTCAGAATTTTTCATAAGTTACTCTTAAGTAGAGACTAGGCGCTCAAGTTGCGTTGGAGCAAGTGGCTGGTCATAGCCCGCGCATGGCCTTATGAAGGTTCCGAAGGGAGCGGAGATCGAATATATTTACAGAATCTATTCATACACGCGTACAGTTATGTGCACCGAAAAACATAATTTTTTGAAAATTAAATTAATGTACATTGCGGAGCTATTGTGGGGTATTACGCGTAACTGAAAGATGGGTGGAATAAAACGAATAAAACCTATGCAGGCAAAAGCAATGAAAGACATAATTGATGGACTGTTTCTCTCACACCCCATCCAGTCTAAGATAGAAATTACGGAGGTCCCTGCTGACAAAATAGCCTTTTTCACAGAAGGTAAACTATGTCCGCATCCGATTCGACCCTTAGAAGCAATAGGCTTCCGGGACTGATGGTAGAAGTAGTTTATGGTGGAAAAGAGCAAAACGTGTACTAACCGAAAAATCAAAAAAATAAGCAAACGCGGACATCTCTTATGGACCTTCTAGTTTCTTAGAAACAATAAAAAAGACGGAAAAACCACTAATTAGAATGCAAATACTAAATGTTATACGCAAAACAGGAGACCTCTGTGATAAACGGTAGGACTTTAGAAAAGAGATATCGTTTGGCAGGTGACCCATCGATATGATTTTTTTTCGTGATGTTCAGTTTCAGAAATATGAATTTAAAATAATCACCTTTTTCATTTTATCTGTCAAACAAAGCGGTCGATCTTGAGGAACAAACGAGAAAAAGTAGTTAATTTTATTCTCTTTGAAATGTTTTTTAGCTGAATAGTTTGTAATAATGGAATAATTGAAAAAAATGCAAAATAGTGTTTTCAAAAAGAAAAAAATAGTTGAGAAAACAAAAAATAACTGTTTTTTCCAAATTCAGAATCCAAAAATAGATATGCATGTCAAATTTTATTGATATTAACAAAATAGTTCCAGAAATATTACAGTATGCATACACACACACACACATCGTATGCCCGAATGCTAACCACTGTGTACAGACGAAGTGTACTAAGAGTGGCGTCCGCTTACCATACAGTATCGGAGGACGCGATGTGCATTATTGCTGGCAAGCCGCTGATTGACCTATTGGCGATGGAAGGAAAGGAAGTATTTCAAACTAAAAGAAAAACAAGTGACAAACTCAGAAGGAGATCTGGGATGCAGCAAGAAAGAAGACAATGGCCAAATGGCAAACCAGATGGGATGTAAGTGACAAGGGCGATGGACACATCGCCTTATACCAAAAATAGAGGATTGGACTGGAAAAAAACATGAGGTCAATTAATATCTCACACAGTTTTTAATCAGGCACGGATGCTTCCATATCTGCACCGATTTAAATTAGACGACAGTCCGAACTGCCCAGCTTGTTTGGACACTAACGAAGATGCGGAGCATGTTCTCTGTGACTGTTCGCGATACCAAATGGAGCGAGAAGAACACTCGAGTGTTATCTTCAGATCAGAGTGACACCTGAGTCAATGATGACAACTATGTTGACGTCAGAGGATGGTTGGAAACGCAGTAAACAACTACGTAAGGACCATCCTCAAGAAGGGTAGAAATGACGAAGAGAAAAGAAGGCAAAGACAAGGCGAAACAGCGGAATAAAAATAAAGCTAGACGAAGGTCACTGAGCCGTGTCGGGGTGGAGGCTGTCCAAAGGATGGCCAGACGATGCCGCACGAAGCAGACGACCGGACGATGCGGAAAGAAGCAGACGCTCGGACGACGCAGAAAGAAGAAGACGTAATGACGACCACGCAATTAGAAGAGGGCGTGAAAGCCTTTGCCCCCCCCCCCCCCGCGAAGCACTACTCGATGGTCGTACCGCGGGAAACAAGGGCACAGAAGATAAAGCTAGATGCGCCTTTACCGAGGGTCGATAAAGGCAAAGAGATCGTTTCTTGGTACGGTTGGTTGTTTTTCATCTGGCCGTAAAAAGGATGGGTTTAGTCGGTGTGAATCCGATACACGACTGATATTGCGGATGGAGCTGTTTCGACGATCCCATAAACAAAGTCAAGCTATGGCCTTTCTAAGATTTTTCCTAATACCTCTTCTCCGAGAGAGAAAAAAACACACATACACACCCGTACGGACATTTTCTAAAAACACTTCATTTGAACTTTCAACACACCAAAAAGTATTTTCTAGAAGTTTTGATGACACTCAAAATTTTACTATTACAAAGCTTCCTTTAGGAAGAAGTAAAATAAGGAACATGAAATATTTAAAGTTAATAAAATTAAAGTTGCAATAGAAAATATCAAACACGATTAACAGCATGGTTTGAATTAAATGAAGTCAATGATTTCGCATAATTTATAAAATACGTAAATATTTAAGAATATTATATTTTCAATAAACAGAGTAAAAAAATGGCAAAAAAAAATGAAATAAAAAATAATACCATCGCTGGATTGAATGTAGTTTCTCCTAAAGATCATGAACAGTTTCATTTTAATGATATAAATTTTAGTACATATAAAGACACTGCTATTACCATGGGTTTAATTAAACATGATAATCAAAATGATAACATTTTTAAAGAAGCTAATACTGTTGTGTTACCAAATCAATTGCGACAATTTTTTTGCCTGGTTCTTACTTTCTGAAAATATTCAAGGGGATCGCATTCTGAATATATACAAAAATAGATTTTATTTATAACAAAGAAAATTGTGCTCTTTTATAGACTAACTAAATATTTGAATTGGAGGATGAATCATGTGACTCATTCAAATTACCTATGCTTAACAAAACTGCTTTAAAAAACATTTAACATAGTGTAGAAATTGAACAGTGCAAATGATTGATTAAGTCAATGTATAATCAGTTGAACGATAACCAAAAGATTTTTAAAACGCTATGTTTACAAACTAACAAAATGTATTTTATATGCCGTCCTACAGATTCTGGAAAAAGAGTATAGCTTTAATATAGCTTCCAAAAGTAATCACGAAACATAAAACTTTCCGTTTACCTTTAGATTTGACGAATTTGAAAATTGCATTTTTACAATTTGAATCTGACAAAGAAAAGTTACGGAAAGTAGATTCAATTATTTGGGATAAAGCTTCTATGATTCTTAAAAAAGCTCCAGAAATAGTTGATTTAACTTTACGCGATCTATGTGATACTAACATTCCTTTCGGGAATAAATCAATAGTTTTAGGGGACGACTTTTGACAAATTTTACCTGCTGTAAAGAATAGTAGTAGAACTATCAAAATTAAACTATAAAAGTATTATACCTTTGGTTACACTTCCATATTTTAAAATTAAACATAAACATGCGTTCACTCAATAGAAAATTTGCAAAATAATTATTATAGCGCTGCGTGACCTAAGTCCGCGTTTATGTCACGCCTATCCGTGACCTAAGTATTCCTTTATTGCACCGTGCTTTATCATCCTCGCTAAGCTCGGACGCTTACCTCACGGTGCAGTACAGAACTACTTATGTCATGGATCGTAGTGATATTGCGGACTTCGGGCAGGCAGATTCTATAAAATAGTATACAATACTTGTAACCTAAGTTAGCATTTTATTACGCGCCGTGTAATAAAGTGCCACTTAGGTCACAAGTATCGTAATATGCTATTAGATGTACGAGAAGGAAAAATAGAAAAATTTGAAATTCCCGAAGAATGGAAAACGAATGATGCATGTTTAAAAATCTGTAGTTACAACATAGATTTTTCATTAAATAGTGTAATACTCACTTCTCAAAATAAATACATTTATATTTTGAATTATAAAATCTTAAATCAAATGGAAAGGGAGACAAAAACTTATTACAGTGTAGATACTGCAACCTAACAAGATGTTGATAAATTTAATAATAAAATTTACATAAATTTTTCGATTAAAGTATTAAAAAGTATTCGTGAAGGATTACCGCCTCATAAAATTTGTAAAAAGTAAAAAGTATAACAGACGGTTTGTGTAATGGCACGTGACTAAAAGTTACTAAATTATTTAAGTACAACATTGAAGTCAAAATTATAACTGGGGAAAAAATTGGAAAAAAAGTTTTTATGCCTAGAATTACTTTAAATACCGGAAATTTATGTTCATTGCCAATTATTTTATACAGAAAACAATTGCCTTTAGTTTAATAGCGTTTGCTATGACTATTTATAAATTTCAAGGACAAAGTTTAGATAATGTAGGAATCTCTCAAAAAAAAACTTTTTTCAAAAGTAAAAATCTTGGCAAAAAAAAGGCTAATAAACGTAGTGAAATCTCTAAATATAAAAATGTTAAGTAAATGTTTTTTTGCTATACGCATTAAAATATCATTTTTGGGAAAACATAATTTTAACTTTAGATTTATATCTTAATGCGTATAGCAAAAAAATATTTACTTAACATTTTTATATTTAGAGATTTCACTACGTTTATTAGCAAAATTTTCACTTTTCAAAAAAGTTTTTTTTGAAAGATTTCACATATTTTACAAAGCATATTCTTCTTGCTATTGCACTTCATTAAACCTTGATCTATTCGATAGACAACAAGCTACTATTGGTTCAGAATTACATGCATACTATAATCGCGTGTCGCCGAGTAGCAGACAAATGTCGGTAAAGTAAATTAACTACTGTAACCACTGATGTATGATACCAAATATACTCAACGGAAGTCATGTGACCGGAGGAGACGGCTGAAAATTTATATAGGTATTGAAAATTATAAGAAAAAACAGTAAAAAAATTGTCAGAAGGATGAGTGGAAGCTAAAGGGGTGTCAGAAGCGAACAAAGCTGCGAAGAATATCGGAAAATTTACATTTCGAAGAAAACTTCTAAAAATTGAAATTTACACTGTTTACGTAAGGAGTAAAGTGTGCGCAAAGTGTCAGAAGTTAAAGAAGCGCACCGACCACCGATCGGTTTTTTTAATTTTCACACTGCACATGTAACATTTCTGACAATTTACCTAATTAATCTGCAAGGGTTTTAGAAACTGTTTTTAAAATGTCAGAAATCAATTAAGAAGAATTCATTAATTTAATAAATAATTTATTGTAAAATTTGCATCATTCTGACTGATTTTATTATATGTTTAAACAAAGCATATTGAAACGTTTGAATATAAGTGAAAACTATATGCTGAATTTTCGAGTTTGTAAATTACGATATAAGCGAAAAGAAAGTTTTGTATCAGCTCTGAAGGATGCTCGGCCATTGACCCGTGTTTCAGGTATATAAACTGCGGGCTCGTTCTTAGGAGAAAGAGCGGACATCTGCCCTTCTTCCCTCTCTCTCTTTCGATCCTTCGTTTTGAAATGACGGTTTGCTATTTAAAAAGAGAAATCAGGTGTTGGGGGAAACACGCTTCTATAGGGGATCGGGACAACAGTTTGGCCTGTAGCTCTGAACCTGCAAAATCACAGATTTACTTCCTTATTTTCATTTCGTAATTTTCGGTAGAATCGCAGTTTCCGGTAAAATCATAAAATTTACCGAAGAAAATTTGCAGCAGTGCCGTGAAAAACTTCGCATTCGTGTTTCATTAAATATGAAATACAGTGACATCGTTTTTCCTGACAGTGTGGACGATATTCACGGATATTACTCGGGTTGTCGAAAAAATTTCTTGGCAATACCAAAAAAATATATTGAAATGTATGAAGAAAAAGAAGAAAAGAAGCTTCAAAACACGTCCACTGAAAAAAATGCTAATCCCGTTTTAATTGGCGCCGCTTCAACATCAAGTTGCAAGTGTCTCAGATAATTTAAATTATTATAGCAACGGTTTATATTACATAAGAATAATTTTGTATACAAATTAAATGTATTTTCTACAACACAGTTTAAATTATTTAAATATTTATACAATTATTTTAAAAAGTCTTTATCGCACTAGTATCGTAATATTTTAGTAGACTATTACGATAACGTAGAAATTTATATTTTAAATTATATAATTTCAGAAAAGGCTAATACAGAAAAAGAATCAACGCAATCTACATCGATGTCTGTTGACCTTGAAGAGAACAGAGCAAGCGGCGAGCAGGCATCAAGTGTGCGAGAAGAAGCAAGCGACAACGATGAAGCTAATGGTGATGGTAGCATAAGTGATTAGGCTAGTAGCGAAAGAGTTTGTTTTTTTGTGATAAAAGCCGTAAAATATATAATTATCGGACGGTACCTTTTCACTCGTCAGTAGTCGAAAAATTGAGAAACAATATTTTTGCAATCGCAAATGAATGCGGAGATAGTTCAATAGAAAAAAAATTGCTGTCGGTGTAGACAGGACGATCTATTATCATAACCCGTGCAAAATCATGTTTTTTAAGAAGAATACTATGAAACAAGCAAGTACCACGGAGTGGCATAAAAAACAAAAGTTTCATGAAATAAAGTATGCGAATATTTGCGAATTTGTAGAAAACAATATTATTATTAAGAAAGAATGCCATTTATTACAGTTTTTAATGGATTGTTATAATGAAATTCTGGAAAATATTATATTGAAGAATTTCAATCGTTCGATGTTAGATATACTTCTCTGAGACTGATCTCTTCAACACCTTCTTGAGAAATTGCAAAAAACTTTTAACGGTAAAATACAAGTAATTTTAAATCAAAATAAAAAAGGTATCACTCCTATAGATGGCTGTATTATCAATGACGAAACATTTTCTCAATTCAAAGAGTTGGAATTGCTTTCACGCGCTGCATTGCTACTACGAAAGAAAATTTTATTGATCAAGAGAAAACCACTCCCAAAAGAGTTAAAAGTTAGTGACATTATTGCAGGAGAATGTGACATCCCGAGAGATCTGGAGGTATTTATGCGAAATCTTTTGTGCGGGATTAATTCAAGAACGCAAAAAAGTTTCGATTGCGCGCGTAAAGTGACTTCTATTTCGCAAGATGTTATTTATGCAGTAAATCACGGAAGAATGAAAACCTCGAAACACATGACTCGGAATGACACTTAATACCAAGTAGTCGAAAAGTCATTGATCTCATGAATAGATTTGGACATTGCTGTAGTTATAACATTGTCGACGAGCTTGAGACAGAAGCTACGTCTTCTGTATGTAATGCTTCTAATATTTCTCCCGAGGATGCTATACTAGCTCCAAATTATTGTAGCGGTCTTGCATTTGACAATTTCGATCGTTTTGTTGAAACAAGTGGCAAAGATACGTTGCACGATACGGTCGGTATTTTTTACCAGAATATCTGCGAGATCGATAGCTCTACATTGAACGAAAGTCAGGGCAGTACAAACACCGAGGAATATTAACGACCTGCTAAAAGAAGAAGAAGTTTAGATCCTTAGATAGAGGTTCTCACAGAAGCCATGAGTACGTTATCTCGGGTCCAGATGAAGCTAGGACACATGAGCAAGGAATGACAAATTTAAAGAAGCTCTTGTCCTTTTTGCTTTCTCCAAGAGAAAGCTTTGTGATGGTGAAAAAATCGATATCCAAGATTTTGATAGATTTCGATGTTTTCGAGGTTCCTGAGTCAGAAAAAGTGGTTTTTGAAAAATGTATGTCTGTATGTATGGTGTGTATGTATGTATGTATGTGTGTTTGTATGTATGTATGTACGTGTGTGCGCGAAAATGGTTATCACGATAACTCTCTAACACATTTATATTTTTTGCTGAAACTTTACAGGCTTATCAAGTATGATCTAATAAAGAACTGATTAAATTTTGGAGCCGATTCACAAAGATAAACCGTGTTTATGAAAAAAACATTTTTTTATGAAAACATTGATAATTTTTTTTTTTTTTTATTATAACTCCCGAATGCAATTGTACTTTTTACTGAAACTTTACAGGCTCATCGAGTTTAAGCTTACAAATAACTGATTAAAATTTCAAGACGTTTGACTAAAGTAAAGTGCGTTTTTTTGAATTTCTCTTCAATATTAAAAATGGCATATTTTGCCCAAAAATGGTTACCACGATAACCCCTGAACGCATTCGCTGAAACTTTACAAGTTCATTAAGTATAACCTAACAAAGCACTAATTAAATTTTGGAACCGATTTACTAAAATGAAGCGCGAAAAAAAAATACGTTTTAACATTAGAAAATAAAAAATCTTTATTATAACTCCCGAACGCATCTGTACTTGTTGCTCAAAAACATTCTGCCAAATCACCTTACCACCAAGTTTACATGAGGGAGTTTTTGGGTAAG
The DNA here is from genome assembly GCA_024372645.1 of Trichomalopsis sarcophagae. Classification (NCBI taxonomy): domain Eukaryota; kingdom Metazoa; phylum Arthropoda; class Insecta; order Hymenoptera; family Pteromalidae; genus Trichomalopsis; species Trichomalopsis sarcophagae. The sequence goes on along the minus strand of QLSS01000150.1, from coordinate 189,501 downwards.
TGGTAAAGCACGCGCCTTGATATCTTGGGGGTGTTGCATCAAATCGCCCTCGTCACTTTACTTTTGTGCAATTTTGTTTTGTAGTTATCTTCGCATCGTGTGTCGATTCACGCATTCTAAAATTTATAAGCATGGCGGTCATGAACAATACTATTATAATTATGTGCTAAGTTTTTAATATTTTCATTAAGAAGCTTCAAAACGATTCTCTTAATCATCACATCTCTTGGAGAAAGCATACTGTTAATAAAGTTAGCAGCGGTTTTTAATTACGCATTGGCAGAGTAACGATGTAGCCGCTTTTATAGGGAATAAGACTATTTTTTTAAATTATATTCATTGTTATTCGTGTAGCGTCATTAATGATAATGTTATTAAAATAGAGAATTTAGATTACTTTTGTCCTTCGCACGAAGAGGCCGATACTAACATTATTTATCATACGTCTAAAATAAATTCTGATTGTACTGTTTTAGTAAAATGCTCTGACACAGATATTATTGTTATTATGTTAGGTAATTTACATAAAATATCTGCAAAAATTTATATTGAATGTGGCGTTTCAAAAAGTCGGCATATTGTAGACGTAAATACGCTTCATGAACTTTTAGAGCTGTGTAAAGCATTGCCAGGATTTCACGCATTCACAGGTTGTGATTATAATCCTGCATTTTTTAGGAAAGGAAAACAGCACCCATTTAAAATACTGGCAAAAAACACGACTTACAAGTTACATTCGCTAGTTTAGGAGATACAGGGATTGATCTGAGTGATGCTTTTGCAAAAATTGAAGAATTCATTTGTAGTACGTACGGCTATGAGAAAGAAAAAAAATCAACAATGTCAGGCATCATATGTTTCTTCGAAATTATGAAGTAAAAAATAAGGATGAACCCTTTTTTAAAAGCCAAATTAAAAAACTGACGCTTCCTGCCTGCCACCTTGCTACACTGAGCTTCTGCAGCAAATGAGAAGGGCGCACTATATCGGACACTTGTGGAATAAGGCAACATTATCGGATATGATCGAATTTGAGCCCGAAACGTCCGGATGGACCTAAACTAATAACAAGTACGACTTTCTGTCGTTTGAAGGGCCACAGTTGCTTCCATCAGTAAAAGATGTCATTTTGGATAATCATGATTCGGAAGGTAATTTTCAATTTACGACTCTTAATAATGTTTATCATTTATTTAGTTTATATAAATATTTATTATTTCCAGAGTATGATAGCGATGAAGATCCAGAAATTGAAGGAAATATACAATATACAGACTACAAAACAGAATAGTTATTTTAAATTTTAATCAGAATAAAATTTATTTTTCTCTTATAAAAAATAATGTTTTTTGAGTTAACCAATGATTTTTTAGTTTCTAAAACCCTTCAAGATTAATTAGGTAAGTTGTCAACAATGCCCTAAAATAGGTACGGTGTAAATTAAAAAAAAAAAAAAACGATCGGTGGTGCGGTGCGCGCCGAAATACGCTCTTGCACTTCGCATTCAATTTACTCGTAATCGCTTCTATTTTAACTTTTGACACTTTGCGTACACTTTACTCTGTACGTAAATAGTGTAAATTTCAATTTTCAGAAGTTTTCTTCGAAATGTAAATTTTCCGATATTTTTCGCAACTTCGTCGGCTTCTGACACCCCTTTGCTTCCACTTACCCTTCTAACAATTTTTTTTACGGTTTTTTCTTTTAATTTTCAATACCTATGTAAATTTCAGCCGTGTACCTCGACAGTTTTTTTAATTGGAAAATGTACGCGTTTGATCGCCCGCCCACGCACTCAGCTTCCAGCACGCCTTTCGATTTGCTGGCACAAATTGAACCTTTTCCACGTAAAATTGTTCATGTACCGAGGCATGTCACATTTCATGTAGCCAGCTCTCCGTCTATATACATATTCACACTAAATGGCGTTATTTTTATTTCGCTATGCCACGAATTATTGTATGACTGTACAATGCCGTCCAGCACGTCAATGTAACGTCTTGTGTTGAGATTTGCAAAGTAGCGCCATATTCGCTCTTTAAGAGTTTTGATTAAACGCTCGGTAACTGCTGCCTTAACGGTCTTGCTCGGCACGGCAAATAGTGTTTCTTTTTTTTTTAACAAATTCTGCACTTTGAGTCCAAAGCATTCTTTGCCCGTGTCCGTTTGAAAGTATATAGGCTGTCTGCAACCGTATCGCTGTAAAATCTGCTCCAGATCACTGAGCACAAAAGTGTTAATCTAAAACTGAAACAAGAACCCTATACACTAAATCTATCTGTGGGGGTCCCCCTCCGGGCACCACCAAGGAACCGACGCGCCACCTGGCGGACCACCACGCCGTGACGAGCGCGAGGCGAGCTTGACTTCTTATCAATCTCGGCCTGGCCGCCGATCTGGACAGACCTTTCGGTCTTTGTCATCTTCTAGTGTTACAATATAGTTAGTCTTAATCACACCGAGTCTTATCAGTCATTTAACCTGGTCTGTCCCCTTTCCTGCCTTATCTCTAATCAGAGCGCAGAAGTTAGGAGCTTCCTCTAGCTTCTAAAGTGGTGACCCCGTCTCAGAACTCGCAATCCACGAGTCATCGCGCGACGCCATTTTCGACGCCGCGCCATTTCGCAAAGCCTCGATCGCGAGCTCGCTCTCATTCGGAGCTCGCCTCGGCTTTCCGATCGGCGGCCAGCTGCCTTCGCTCACTTCGAGCTTTTATTCAGCTCTCTCGGTCTTTACACCGACAAACTCACGTCTTTTCGCGCGGCCCTTTTCAGCCGCGCAATGACGTTTTTAGCTGTTTCAGCTGCATCACGTCTCGCGTCGGCCATTATTAACCCGCGCCGACGCCTTTTTTTTTACACATCTAAGGCCAACGCGCACATCAAGCACGGTAAATTGCTGACATAAAATGAAAATATTAAATCCTAAGCAAATAAGTCCACACAAAAATCTAAATCAAAATACAATACCTGATCTAAATCACCCTTAGCACTGTATGGCCGAGCTTGAGCTCTTTTAGTACTACTTGTTTTTAAGCAAGTGGCGCTACAGAACTTATTAAAGTATCTACCGTAGTATCGACTGCTGCACGACTACTGCTACCTCGTTTTTTCTTTTTATTGCCTTTGCGATACTTCAAAAATGTCAAATTATTCGGATCTAGTGTTTTCACTCCGTCATAGTCCTCTTTTTTCTTCTCCTCGTCGTCGTGATCCTCATCACTACCGCTTCCACTGATACTAGTTGTTGTTGTTGTTGTTGTCTTACCGGTACAGATAATAATGACGTGTCAGAAGCAGTCAGTAGAGAATTGTTATTGCCGCTACTGTTAAATTCTTCTGCTACAACAGCTGCTACAGAAAGATGAAGTTTGTTATTTCCTGTAAATTCCAGAGGTACGTGTGCCTTACAAAGTACGTGAACAAACTGACCAAAACCACAAAAAGGTGGCCTTTTTTTACGTCTCACAGCTTCGTTCACTAAGTCTACAATATTAACATCTCGTGCACGCACGCCATCTACCGTAATCATACCAAGTTTATTCCAGGAAACCCTACCAGATTGACGTAGTATTCATTAAATTTCGTGCATTTTCAAGAAAACTTGGCGGCACACTATTCATAATATGTAGATCGGATATTACTTTGCTATCACCATTTGTAGTAATAGAGTGCAGTGGTGGTAATGTTTTATCGACTGTCGGCAACAACAACTAATTACCGGCTTTATCGTCCTTGCTACTTTGTTTTTTGTAGTGTAGGAACTGTTGCAACACCTAAAGTAGTTCCCATTGCTACTGCTAGCCTCATACTCGTCTGTGATAGTCGTTTTTGACCGTAGTGCTGCTGCTTCTGCTGTCTCACACTCTCGATACACTCTTGCTTACACTAAAATCATTTTCCTAGCATACTCCATGCTGATAAAACAGGTTTCACTATTACCGGCACAAGATTTTGAGCTTTAATTAAAAGTCTCTTGCGGGTTTCTATCGTCTGTCCCGGAGCTATGATTTCGTGCAGTAATGGTGCGTGTTTACGTAACTTACTCTTATAACGTATGCTCAGTGGTACGTTTCCACACAGTATATTCTGTACACACTCGACCAGGCTTATCACAAGTTTGGGGCAGGCTTGACGAACCAGAGCTGTGCGTTGCGTCGTGTCAAGATGACAGCACAGCACTTTCAATATATTCAGATACTTTCGTCTAATGGGATAGTGATGACGCTGCTGCTGACCTGATGTTGGCTGTGGTGGTGGTACTACTGCTGCTATTGCTGTCGTCGTTGCTCGATCTATCACACACAAACGACTGGCACATTGTCGGTGATGAGGTTGCTTTTAATTTGTTTGTGCGGCACATACACATACTGATGCCGATGGAACGGAAATATGCACGTGCAATACCGGCAATTTTTTGGCATATCCTGCATCAAATCTAGAAGTAGATAATAAAATGGCCAAGACAGCATCGTTATAGGCTTCTTGCAAAAATTTACGGGACCAATTTTAGGGCAACTCGTCAGTGAGTTGCCCTAAAATTGGTCCCGTTGACGGTTCATACTCGCATCCGTTCTCACGGCTCACATACACTATGGAATTTGAGTCATAGTACAGCACGCGTTCTCCCAGTGGCTCGAGATTAGAGAAAAGCTTGAGCCGAGCTAGAGCAGTAGAGTAAGCAGCTCGAACAATCTTTGTGGTTATCTTACTATCTCAGTTTTTGTCATGTTTTTGCGTTGCCCAAACTTGCCCCACAACGAGTTAAGACATAGCTTTGTCACGGAGCGTAGACCAGGATTGAATTTTATCCGACTCTTGTCGAGTTTTATACCCTCCTCTTGCTTAAAGTTCTGAATATAGCGATCTATTGCTTGTTCATCATCATTACTACACTCTCGTGGGTATCCCGATGCATAGGTCATTTCCGCGGAGAATTTATCAATGTACTCATGAAAGAGACCACATTTACACGACCGCATTATATACATTTGATCGATTTTGTAAAAAACCTTCAAAACTTATAAAAATACAAAAATTAAATCTATTTTACGGTAAGAATGTTCTAAACTAAATATCAATTAGTTTTTAGCCATAAAAGCGCTTACAAAATGTCTGTCTGATTTTTTTTCATTTAAATCCCCAAATGTTGATGTATTTTATAAATAAAAAACTATTGAATGTATAAACATGTAGATATGATATGGTATCTATGGTAGATATGATGAAAATATACATTTCTACCATAAAACATTTTCAAGATTTGGTCCAGATGCATTGGAAGCTGCGAGAACAATTCCACAAAAAACGAGTTAATGCATTGTATTTATATTTTCGACATATATCATGACATATATACATATGAATCCACATGATAAAATGTACAAAGTATATGGTTTTCCACGTTTAAAACCTAAACTTGATGCTACCTACAGAAATACTCAAAAAAATATATTTTAAGATTAAACTAAATTGTCTCTTAAGGAGATGTCCCAAAAGCTTTGCGAATCTGCCACGGGGTATTTTGTATTTCCAAACTTCTACAAAAACAAAAAGTCCGATCGAATTTTTCTTTCGGTAGAACGGTTCATTAAACTTAACATTACGGCGCTACAGACTCGGTTTTTCATTTGCAAACTTTATTCAAAAAGTTTTATGTAGTAGAAAAACAGTGTTTTTTTGGGACGACATACCCTTAAAAGCTTTGAATACTCATAAAAGACTAACAATTTTTCATTTTCTGACACGACGTGAAAGATATGCAATCAAACGCTATTTGTGTTCACTGTTACGGTCATTTCAGAATACTATTGATCTTGGCCAATAGCTGCATTATAAGCAACGAACTACCTTTGCCTCTAACAACCGAAAGCATAAACATCCTATTGTTGCAGATTTCGAGAAGCTTGAAGGCGACCGATACGGCATGTGGAAGGCGATCGATAACTGGTGACGGCTATTACGGTTTACATAACTCCTCGATGCCCAAGTTGAATGACGTCATCGTCAGTCTTTATTTCGGTATGTTGTGGTCTCTTGCCTTTGCATTTATATTTTTATATAACGAAAATTGTTCGTTATTAGAATTTTCATGGCAATTACAAATAATGTTATTAACGTGTGGAACTCTATTCCAAATTTTGTGAATACCGGTGTCTCCATCGTATGTATAACCTGTGTTGTGTCTTCAACGGCATAAATCTCCGCTGATGACTTTTAATTGTGAGCGGTTGAACTTCCGGCGTCTTGAATTTTCTGAGACTGTCGACCACCTTGTGTTCTTGTATCAGCAGATTGTTTCCTCCAAAAATCTTCGTTCTGTAGAACGTGACTCTGTTTATATTACTTTCAATTGTTATTCGATAGTTACTGGATATTAGTGTTAAGTTATTCGAAAGTGAATATGCCAATGCCAAAGGTCATTGCTTTTAAGTCCTCTACGAAGATCTGATAACATATATAGTCGTTTTTATATATCAATTGACATCTCCTTGAAAATAATTTTTCATGATACGTGCACGAACAAAGGCCACTTTCCATGCATGTAAAATGGATGGAAAATCGAGTTTTTCTTAGCAGCGGGAAAAAACTACTCCCTTGGGAGGAAAAAACTTTTTCTCCCTAGGGAGTAAAGGTTTCTGAACAATGCCTATGGCGCTCTCAACTCCCACTCGTGATCAAAACATCACCCTCACTAGAAAAACCAATTTTCCCCCCTAGTTGCACAATATACTATTATTATTGACACATACAGGTTCCACGGTATGGTTATGATTTCCGTCTGGTTTCTTTGGTTGGTTATAGCAAGTCTTTGAAATAGGGAAAATTTAATAGAATTAGGGATAGGAATTTTTATTGTATATATTATAGAATCATGGATTGTTACGACTGATCCTTGAGCAAATCTAAAGTCCAACAAATTATGATAATGCGATATTAACTCTTTTTGGAAATAAAGTTATAATAAATGAGCTTCTAAACTCGATATTTCTTCGAGGGTTAATATTTTTAATTAAACCTTTCGTCAGTAACAACGAATGATCTTTTTATCTTTCCTAATAAATTTAGAAAGTGTTGTTCTTGTACAATAAAAGTTATAACTGTTTCGAATAATTTAAATCACGTATTTTGGTGATTGCGAGTTGTCACATAATATTTTGTAAATTTTTGTTAATTATTTCGGTACATACATTTATCATTTTGCTAATTTAGTTCATACAACTTATTGATTTGTTCAAAACCGCAATATCTTCATTTTGTTTTTTTTTCAAAATTTTCCTAATATTTGTTAATTTTTTCCAAATCGTCAGAGTCTGGATTTCCGAATATATATTTAATCATTTTCCCTACTCTATTTATTAATCCATTATCCTCTTTACTTTCTTCGGCCAAATAGTGCTATTTCTTGCAAATCCTGATAAATTTCGTCACAATTTGGCTTCCATTAATAGGCTTGAGCTTTTAAGTTCTTTTCTTGAAGATAGTACAGTGTAGTCAGTTAGAATTCTGCCATTGGTGTATTTAAATGATGACGTGTTTATATAAAAATGTACATGATAATTTTCTATAATTCTACCAACTTCTTGCTGGTAATTATAACATGTTGCATCGGGATTAATTTCCTCGCTTCTTAAGAGTATCGTTGAAACTATCGCGATTACTGTTATTATCAGGACCGTCATCTTCTTACTGCAAAGAAGAAGTTTTTCTTAATCTTTTTGCGCTTCTTAGATTGTAACGAAGTGGCTGTCCATGTATGTAACACTCTAATGAATGACCTTTTTGTTTTTGAACTTGTTGGAAAGGTTGGATCAATAACCACACCGAGGTTAATAATAATTAAGTGTATTGTAATATTAAGTCTGGCTTGAAAGCCTAGTAGTCGGCACGTCCGATCACATCGGAGTCTTGTAGTCGAGAGAGGGAGAGAGAGAGAGAGAGAGAGAGAGAGAGAGAGAGAGAGAGAGAGAG
>QLSS01000150.1:154280-168902 GCA_024372645.1 Trichomalopsis sarcophagae | reverse complement strand
ATATAAAAAATACGGCTTGGAGCGAACAAAATATTTCATTTGATTATGTTTTCATGGGAAGATATGCAAAACTACTCAAAAGGAGTCACTTTAGTAACTAAATTGTAACATAACCAGCTAAAAACGTGAAAAAATGGCAAAAAAATCAGTTTTTGACTCAAATCGAGTTGTGCCACCATTTTTAAGGAAAAAACGTTAGTGCCATCGTAAAGAACGGGAAAAAGTACACAAAAAAAGTCTACTTAAAAAGTTGCACCTCAAAAACAAGGGGGTCAAAATATCGATTGAAAACTTTAATAATTTTTTTAGATCCGATATTTGAGGTTGTAATCCCAAAAAAAATTGCAGTTATTCATGACGTAAAAATACACCAATGTGAATTTTTAAAAAAATTTTTATCCTATAGGGACTTCAGAAAAAAATAAAATCAAAAAAACACGTTTATCGACGTTACTGCGCATGCGCACTAGGCAGAGAGCTAAAAATTTGGCTATGGGAGTTTTTTTTTATCCCCCATCGAATGGTATATAACATATATACATTTTCCAAGGGGGCCATTTCACCATAGTAACCCGGCTATAGCCTTTATCAATGTTTTAATAAAAAAAAAAAAGTATTTTTAAAAATACGCTTTATCTTTGTGATTTGGCTTTAAAATTTAATCAGTTCTTTATTAGACCATACTTGATGAGTAAGTAAAGTTTCAGCGAAAAATATAAATGCGTTAAGGAGTTATCGTGGTAACCATTTTCGCGCACACACGTGCATACGTACATACATACATACATAGAGACATTTTTCAAAAACCACTTTTCCTGACCCAGGAATCTCGAAAACATGTTTTTTTTATATGTGCTAAGATAAAATGAGAGTTAAAATCGGCACTCCCAAAAAATATCTGAATGCCTATTACAAAAACTAAAAATTTACTTGACATTCTCATATTTAGGTATGTATTATTTATGTAATGATATTAATTAATTTGATCTATCATTATTTAATATACTGTTAAATATTAGATGTACACTCGATGGTAAATAATTTTTGTGGAACGTTTTTGAAATGTTCCAATCAGATTCCCAGATTAATAAATTCTTCATCAATATAAGTATGGAAAATGATGTAATTTTATACAAAGTTATATTTTATATCCTTACATAAAGATCAATTATAAGTATTAGTTAGATAAGTATTATCAATACTTATCTAATTGTTAAATAAGTTAGTATTTATAATACATTTCGATATAATGTGCGTAAAATGCACTATTATCGAAAATTAACGTTCCATACACATGCGAAGTTGATTAGGGAGATAAGGGCAAATGACTTCTTAGTGAATGTCCAAGTAATAAGCTGCGTGTCCGTGCCCCACGTGAGCTTGCGAAGTTTGAGTGGATGGTCCGCGTTTTCAAGAAATTCCTTAAGTTGTTCTTCCTTTTCCTGTTCTTCGCTTAGCTGTCTCGCGTCGAACAGCGTCGGTAGCTTGAATGCATTAATGTTTCTTCTGACCTGTGGATCGACAAGGAGGTCTGAATTGCTCCAGTGGAAGAATGCGGGAGATGTGAAAGCGTTGATTCGAGACAGTGCGTCTGCAACGTCATTCTCTTTTCCTGGGAGGTAGAGAATCTCCGTGTTGAACTAGGCGATGTATGATAGTCTAAGCGAGCGGATTGCTGGCATCTTGTCGTGGCTCTGCTGTAGAGCGTAGATCAGCGGTTTGTGATCTGTGAAGATCTTGAATTCTGCGCCTTCGAGGTAGTGGTGGAAGTATCTGATGGCTTCGTAAATGGCCGTCAGCTCCCTGTTGTAGGTGGCGTACTTCTTTTGCGCAGGAGAGAACTTCTGCGAAAAGAATGCTAGTGGTTGCCAGGCGTTGTCCGACTGTTGCTCAAGGGCCGCCCGATGAGACGTAGCTCTGCATTGTCGCTTGGGAAGGCGGTGAAGGATAAGTTCACTAGGTCGTCCTTACACTTTTGGAAAGCTGCCTCAGCTTCTGGGATCCAAGGAACTGGCCGTTGTGTCTCAGCCGCGTGTGCGAGTAAGCGCCTGTAGCTGTATACTAGACCAAGGAATCGACGTAGTTCTTCGATGGTCTGTGGTAGTGGAAATTCTTGAACCGCCTTGACTTTGTCTGGGCATGGTTTGAAACCATTGGGTGTGATGAGGTAAAAGAAGACAAGTTCGGAGACGCCGAGATTGCATTTCTCTAGATTGACTTGCAGCTCGTACTCGTTCAGGCGGCTGAGCACAATGTCAAGGCGCTTTTGGTGCTCTTCTTCTGACGAAGAGGCGATGAGGATGTCATCGATGTAGACGAAAACGAAGTCCAAGTCCCCTAGTGCCGAGTTGATGTAACGTTGGAACGTTTGTGAGGCATTACGGAAGCCGAACGTCATTACTGGGAACTCGTAGAGTCTAAAGGGTGTGATGATTGCTGTTTTGGGGATGTCTTCCGGGGCTACCGGTATCTGGTGATAGGCTTGGCGTAGGTCCAACGCCGTGAAAATCTTTTTCCCGTGGCAAAATGTCAGACAGTCGTGCATGTGAGGAAAGGGGTAACGGTCCGGGACCGTGGCCAGATTAAGTTGACGGTAGTCACCGCATGGACGCCATTCCCCATTTTTCTTCATGACCATGTGAAGTGGGCTTGCCCAAGAGCTGTCTGAAAGGCGGCAGATTCCCAGCTCGCACCATTTGCGAAATTCTTTTTTGGCTGCTTTGAGTTTGGCAGGCGAAAGCGGGCGAGCCCTTTGCGAGACCGGTGGACCTTTGGTCACTATATGATGAAAAACACTACGTTTCTTGATTGTTATGAACTGGTCAGCACCAAAAACTTGAGGGTATTTGTTTACTATGTGTGCGTATTTGTGGCTCGGTGCAAGGAAAGAGATTTGCACTGGTTCTACCGACCTGATGAAGGCAGGAGCATACGTGAGCTGATTGCCATCTACCAGTCTCTTGAGTTTGAGATCTGGTAGCAGACGGTAGTGTTTCAGGAGATCTGCTCCTATGATCAAGTGCGGAACATCTGCGATGGTGAAGTTCCAAGCCAGTCTGTGAGGCAGGCCAACGTCTAATTCGAGGCGTTTGACGCCGTAGACGTCTATGGTCGTATCGTTGACAGCATGGAGTTGAAAGTCAGCTGCCAGTGTCTATTGGAAAAACTTCGTTTGAGAGTTTGTCTCTCACGTGGAGGCGTGCGGCAGTGTGTGAGCCGCTGTCAGACTCCTTGACGGCCGGGTCATTCAGTTTTCCTGATTTGCTGAGTAATCTGGATTCTTTACCTTGTATGTATCGCCTGGTGCTGTTTTCCAATCGCACGATAGGAAGCAGTGTTTAGCCTCCGATCCGTATTTCCAATGGTACCAACAACGACTGTACTTGGTGTTTTGCCGACCTCTGGATTTAGATATGGCTGGTGTCGAGTCTCTTCGGTTTCCCGAGTTGTCGCGAGACTTGTTTTTCCGGTTGTTGGCTCTGGAACGGTTATTCTGTCCGGAATTGTTCTGAAGCTTCTGTACTGCCGCTACTAGCTGCTCGATTGTGTCAGCTGGGGTGGAAGTAGACTGATCGTCTGCCTTCAGAGCGTTCAGTTGGTTGGATTGGTGCAGGAGCTCGTAAGCCATATCTGCGCTCTTAATCAGTTCGTCCTCCGTTTTGTAATTCCAAACTATTTTTTGGATCTGTGGAGGTAGGCATGATTTCCACACCGAGACGATGGTTTCTCTCAGGACTTGGTTTTGCGCCAGGCTCAGCATCTCTACGAAGAGATCCGAGGGTTTTTTCGATCCAATATCTAGACCTTTGAACAGCCTGTCAAGTTGTTGCTGTGGAGTTTCTCCAGCTGTGTGAAACAACCTTGAGGATCGTGTCTGTAAAAGTTCCAGAACTGCAAGTGTCTGGTGCTTGAGTAAGCAGGGCTGTAACGTTACTGATCTGGTTGAATGTTTTGTGCTTGACAGTCTGTATTTAAGTTCGCCTGCGGGTATGGTAACAAGCTGGGTGTTGCTATGAGAGAAGCTGTTGCCCGTTTAACCCGCTTTTATCTTTAGGCTTGGTTCCTGAGGTTTGGATTGGATTGTCTTCGAGGCATTTCCAGGAAGTACTTGTCGTTCGATGGTGCCGTCTTTGAAACACGAGACTGTCTGTGGTCTCTTTCAAAATTGAAACCGTTATTCCCTGTACTGGACTGCTGGCCTGTGCCGAAATGGAAGGCGTTGTGGGTACCGTGGGATGGCTGGTTGAACCATGGTGTCATGATGGCCGAGTTTGTGAAAACAGAAGCGCCAGCTGTAGTCGGACTGGTGGGCAGCTGTTGATTTTCTTGAGACGTTGCAAGGGTAGTGTTCAACGAAAAGATAGCCGTAAATGCCGATGTGTGCTGCGGGGTCTCTGAATTCGCAGTTGTGAACGAGAAGGTTGGAATTTGTTGTTCGTGGCTTGTGGTGGTTATCAGAACCGTTTCGCTGGATCGTAAAGTAAGACCGCGATAGCTCATGTGCAACGAGTCGCAATGTCTGACTAACCTTGTGTTGAATCAAGACGTACAAAATTATTAAGAGACTAATATGTACTCGCAGGTACACACAATAGCGAGTAATGTCTTGTTTAACTCGTAAGTCCCTAAGCTAAATGAAACCTGGCAAACTCCAGCGAAGCTTGAAACATGCCAAGTTGAAAATGTGAAGTGCTCGCTGCGAGCTCGGGTTACTTTGCGAGCTCGATGCTCGTCGCGAGCTCGAGGCTCGTTGCGAGCTCACGACTGTGGCGAGCTCGAAATTGTGCGAGCTCGAAGCTGTGGCGAGCTCAAAGTTGTGCGAGCTCGAAGCTGTGGCGAGCTCGAGGTTGAAGCGAGCTCGAGTTTTGTTACGAGCTCGAGTTTCGTTGCGAGCTTGAGATAACGGTTGCGCGAAGAGCGTTTCCCAGGTTTAAGAAAGACCCGTTAAGTTTAGGCTAAGTTCAACGTCGATTGTCAAGTTCAGGACAAGTTAAGCGCTGACCTGTGCAGAAAGGCTCTTAGGCAAGTATGTGTCTCAACCCTCACTGAGGTGAAAGGTTGCGGCACAGAGTTGTTGTTATTCATAAGAGATCATGCGTGCGTTGTCTGAGCGTAAGAGTCGAAAGCAGAGTAATAATTGCGAAGAAGAGAACTATATTTTGGTTAATGCAAAGCCTGACACAATAAGTTAACTTAATTAAACCGGACTGAAGCTGTCTGTATGTGTGTGAGAGAGAGATATTTTAGAATTATTTTAGATTTAATTGTTTTTATTGCTGTACATTGTGTTGTACATATACAATTATAGTATATTATAAAAAGAATAAGAAATTTTGTGTAAGGGTGTATTGTGTAAGGGTGTTAGTGCGTGTGAAAATTGTTAAATGGGATGAGGTGAAATGAGATGAGAGTGAATGCGTGTATGTTTGAGTGATGTTTTGAGTGCTATTTTCTCACACGGCCACTACACAGCCATAAATATTTAAAAATTATATATTATATTAAGCATGAGCACTTTTTTCTGGTTTTCCGGTTCTCCGGTCCTTCAGGGTCAAACTATCTATATTTCTTATATTATTATTAGTTAACTGTTTTAATTATAATAATTCGCAACTTATTTGAACCTCTTTTACAGTGCGTTTACTTATTTTATTATGTATATTATACATTATACATTTGTAAAGAAATTATCGGGGTTGCTATATTCCATCCCGTGCGAAGCAGGGTGGTACTTGATGATCTCCGGACTCTTTCTTCCTAATGTACGGTCACCACCTACTTGTTGCGTACAAGCAGGAAACAATAAGTAGGTTTGTTAACCCAAGAGGTATCACTCGATTATCGCTGCGACATATATTTCTTGGCATGGAATAATGGAGCTGGTAATTAATCGATGACACCTTGTGGTTAATTTAATTACACTTAACATTTATTTTTATTAAACTAAGTTCAACAATATGTCGCATTTGTTAATGCGGAGCACAATCACGCTCAGCGTTTACAATTGCGTTTAGCGTATTAAATAATATTCGCGGGAGCTCTGTTCGTTAGAGCTGTGAATTTGTAACTGCTCCTTTTAAATCGCCGCGCGCTTATATATAGTCGCGCACAGTCTTTACGGACAATTGCCGACCGAGCGGCCCGATCGCTTTGTCCGTGTGTTTAGCCGCTTGGCGTTGACGTTCGGTCACGTCAGTCTCAGCCCTTTTGGTGGTGTCAGAACTCGGCCCTGTCGTGTGATTGTCTCTTTGGATGTGACGCAGTTTGGCCTCGTCCAAGAGGATACCTGAATCTCCTTACACATTACATATTATTTACATTATATTAAGCGTGAACACTTTTCCCCGGGTTTTCCGGTTCTTCGGTCCTTCAGGGTCACACTATCTATTTTTCTTAATTTTATTAGTATTAGAATGACCTCTTTGTAATTCGCATCTCATTTGAACGTCTTAATAAAATTAAGAAAAATAGATAGTGTGACCCTGAAGGACCGAAGAACCGGAAAACCGGGGAAAAAGTGTTCATACTTAATATAATGTATAATATAATATAATATAATATATTATATAATCTGAAACAGAGTTTTTTGTGCTACCCCAGTTATGGTGCAATCTCTCACCCGGGGCTTGGAAAATGACCCGGTGGCGCCAGGCGCTCCTCGTGATTGCCAGAGTCTCGCGACTCTTTGTTTTCAGGCGCGAGGGTTTTTGCACGTAGTTTACTCGGCTAGCTGCAGCCCCGAAAAACGGTAAGAAGAGAGGGCGGTTCGGGAATAGAGACACGTGGTTTATCAGACGGAACTGTATATTCTCAGTAAATTCTTACAACTTATAATCGACTCCGACAAGCAAATACCCGTACACGAAAGATATCCCGCGTAACTCGCGCGTGTCTCGAGGCTCAAGAAGCAATCAAATCACACACGCTTGCTCGCACTTTTCGTCTCTTACTCACTCACACAATTACGTCGCGCGCGAATTCCGTAAACGCCGAACGACTTATCTTAGAATTGCCCGACCACCTTACGCCTCGTGCGTCCAAGTGTAGGCGAGAAGTATTAACCTACGTTTTTACAAAATTACTCTGCACTTCTATCATAAAAATCCTTAATTATACACTTCGCTTATTATTGTAGACAACACAATACTTCGACGGAACACAATATAAAGAGATAAAGAGATGAAGACAGCGATCCGGAAGTAACTAACGCGTACGCAAGATAACCTTTTCGTTCGCGAAACCGAACGTGGAACTGCCGTTCACCGGCGAGACGGATACGACCGGAGAAAACGGAAAACAATTCACTGACCTTAAATCTTTCTAGCTGGAACACCGGCTGAAGTTGAAGTTGAGGCACGTCCGTTCAGGCACAGTCGGGGCAGGCGAGTGCCGGCTTGAGCACTCGCGGCTCGTGGACGCCACTTTGCTCTCCCTAGCCGCCGTACCGCGCGCGTGCTGATTGGTCAACGCGTCGCAACACTATTGGTTCATGCGCCGTTTGCCGAGTCGGGTGTCGCGCGTGCGCGCAGATAGCCCCGCGGACACGATGTCGAAGCAGATAGCCACGAAATTCAAATTCTCGTAGCACACAGACAGCCTTTCACTCGCAGACAACCAAGATAACTCTTGACTGCGGAACCTGTAGTGACTCCCAATGCCCTGTCGTCAGGGCCCTTATCTCGGGCGGCATCTGTCACTACGAACGCGAGACGCTGTAATTTTTGTTCCTGGCGTTCGTGCGGGCGAACTGCCATCACGCTGGTCCTGCTGCATCAAACGCTCACGTAGGTAGCCCCCACGAAGGGCTCCGCCACCTGCATCGACCGTCTTACAGTGCAAGGAGCCGACTTGAACGCCCTGTCGAGTTGAAAGGTCGCAGCTGCTGCGCCAACGTTGCTCGTCGTCTCCTCGCATCTCTCACTCATGAGTCGGCCACGTGCGTTGTCCTTTTCGTCTGTCGCAGCCACTGCTCCTCTCTCGTCGTTCACTCAAAAAATAAACGACGCACTTTGACACGTTCACTCTCTCATTCACACAGGTAGCCTTTAAGACACTCTACCCCAACTGCGTCGAACGTTGTTGTTACACGGCGAAATTTTGCCGCGTTACAAATCACATAAGTAAACGCACTGTAAAAGGGGTTCAATTGAGATGCGAATCACAAAGAGGTCACTCTAATACTAATAAAATTAAGAAATATAGATAGTGTGACCCTGAAGGATCGGAGAACCAGAAAAAAAGTGTTCATGCTTAATATAATGTATTATATATATATATATATATATATATATATATATATATATATATATATATATAAAATACATTATATTAAGTATTATATATATATATATATATATATATATATATATATATATATATGAGAGTGAGGTGGCGCAGGAGAGTGATAGAGGATGCGAGGAAAAAAAGTAACGCAGAACTTAGTGTTTAGACGCGAGTGTTTATTCGTCGAAGTTTTCGCGCTACAAGGGACTGGGTGTGATGCGACTCGTGCCGTGTCACCCGATGAACTGTCGTTGGTCGGCTCCAGCGTCGATCGTCGAGGGTCTCGACCGTTCCGCCTCCTGATCGAATTGGCAGGGACGGAGCGAGCGCGGTCCGGACAGCGCGTCGGTGGCGAGGGCAGCTGGCCCAAGCGGCCGGTGTTTATCGTTATATGGCGTCGGGAATTTCCGTGCCGGCAAGCACGGACCGCAATAAAGTTTTACGGCCTCCTCGATGCGGAGGACTTAATTATCCAGATGCGCTCGGCCGGACTGAAAAAACCGATTTCTAATCCGGGCCGCGTCGTTCGAGGCACGAACGCTGGCGTCTTCGCGTGCGCGTGAGGTTTGTATATGTGTGTGCGCGTGCGTGAGAGCGAGTGTGTATGTGTGTATGTGTGTGTGTGTGTGGAAGTGCGTGCTGTGTGGCCACCACATATATATGCTTATTGTACATTTTGGTTTTGAATTTGTCCGCCTTCATTCTGTGCATTGGCGTCTTTTAAGTAAATGTAAAAAAAGACGTTATACCAAATAATATATTTGTATCTGCAGTCAAGTGCTTTGTGTACGATATAATAGCCAGCTGCTTCTTATATATAATATAAGGGCAAAAGGTAAAATTTTGTGCGATTATTTAAACAATCAATGAATAAAAAATAACTTGCCTTAAGTTTATGGAATGGATCGGCTGACTGAGAGAGTAGCAATTCGACAACAGCAAGATGTCCTCCGGCGCAAGCCAAAGAAAGAGGAGTGTGGTCATTATTAGTAGTTTGGCGATTTACATCTGCACGTTTTGATATTAGAAATTGGACTGTACAGAGATGTCCAGCTCTGCAAGCTTTCATAAGTGGCGTTCTTCCTCCTTCTGATTCATGTTCCTGTTCAACATGATAATATGTTTAATAAATTCATTACATTGTTATTAATAAATAACCAATATTGTATATAAAAGATTTTATCAAAATATACGGTAACGAATAATGTTACTAATAATTTTATAAATTATTCTATATACCAAGACAGTACGAGATTTTATTAAAATATTGTCTTGGTATGAATGAATATCGTGAAAAAGCAGTATCGTCTTGTTATTGCCAACATTCGGAAATCAAAGTATTTTCTTGTCTCGGTATTGGTATTTGCCTGTACTGGGTCCCGCGTGATAGCGCTACTGCCGCGTCTCAAAGTTATACCTTAGTCACGTGATAAGCCAGCTCCAGCAAATTTGAATATCCCGTAATTAAACAATTTCTTCTAAGCCAAATTTTCTGGGCATTCCTAAAGATCTTGAATGTTTTTTAATATTTAATGACTTTTCAATTAACAGTAAAATTCAATGCGACATAAGATTTTAGGTTATGAACTATCTGTTTTAGACGTTTTGGTATAATTTTAAGTACAAGCTCTGCCACCGGGTGAACCACTTACACCAGAACAGGCAAATAGACCTCGCAAAGATATTAGGGTCTAATACATGCACACAAACGCACGCACGCACATATTATTTATTTATTCCAAATGAAAAGATTGCTCGCACCTTAAGATTTCTAATAGATATTAATAGTAACATTTATTAAATATGACGCTCTTAAATGAATTTCTACACAGTGGATAATATATCTTTAATACCAATTTACACGTCAGTATCGAACAGCATTTAAGGGGACACAACACCTTTAAAACCTCAGAAAAATCGATTTTATTTATTTCTTATTTTGACGGGAAATGTTCCGTAGAACACGTTTCTGAAACCCGTTTATGAAAAAAAAAATTCCTGCAAAGTTATAAGCAAAATACTAAAACAAAATTGTATCTTTTTTTATTGTAAAATTGCGTACTTTTCATTTTTTGTCTAATACGACTCATAATTTTTATTTTAGGTTTTATAAATCTACTTTGAAAGAAATTTTTATTGTTAATGTTGAAAATACAATTTTTTTGACCGTAGTATATGCGTACATTATGCTCCGCATACGTATTTTAGTAAATAAATTTGAGCGTATTGATAAGATTTTTTGCGTTATTTTCAAGAAAAATGACTAGTTTTGCTTCTTATGTAAGGCACTGATCGGAACGTAGGGACATTTATTTTAATTTACCACGTGTTTGTGTTGACGGATGAGTTGAAAGTGTGAATAAAATATTGTGTCCAATTTTCCTGTCAGATCATCTGTCAAAAATGTTTTTGGCCAAAAAACTTTCAAAGACCATAAAAGGTGTAATGTGTTGGGAGAAAAACAAGATGGTATCACAGTGTTTTTGTAGACTAATGCTGCAAAGAAAAAGAAAAAACAGACAGTACAGATCAGTTTGTTTATTCAAGCATCATCAAAAGTGGAACGGCTCAAAAGACTGGAACAGCTTCAAAAAATCTAGAAGAATGAGTTGGGGTATTTACAAGCGGAACATGGAACTTTGCTACTACCTCTCCATAATATTACCTACAGCTCCGAGTCCAAGTTTTTTCGTAGACATGTGTTGGGAGCACTAGCAGACCGCAAATGCCACATTTAAAGTGTATGTGTACACCTACGTCTTTTGCCAGGGAAGCAAAGAAAGCAAAAAGGTTAACTGTGATTTTTGTTAAGGTAAGATGAGATTCGTGTCATTGTCATCACTATGATTTAAAAGATCCCGATTTTGTAAATGTCCAGAACTAATTACGGCTAAAAACTGCATCGCTCAGATCTCAGCTTCTATTTAATCGATTTTAAGCTACCTAGTCTTGTTTGTAGATGTAATTGATCAGAAATAATCTTATCTATCAAACAAAAAAGTACAAAAACTTAAAAGAATTATGCATAATTTTGATATTAAAGCGATACATAATGTTAAAGAAAGCTATGTGCCAAAAAATCGGTAGCGGTTATTTTTTGTGGCCTATAGGCATAGCAAGCTTTGTGCAAGTAGCCTTCCGATCCCGGAACTACAAGCATCATTGTTAAACAATACTTCCGTGGGGCCTGTTTTTTACCCTAGTTGGCTTCGCCTTTAAAGTTTGACATTTCCTTACATCCCATGTCCACCAATGATCAGGGCTACAGGATCAAACTCGTCTTCTTCTTTCTGCAACGTCTGGTCCTCTGCTTCTTCCTGCATCATACGGTCGTCTATTATGTACAGCATCGTCCAGCCATCTTTTGGACAGCCTCTACCCTGACACCTCCATTCCTCTGTATCGGATGGGAGAGTCTGGGCTCCACTAAATTACCAACGTTCCTCAGCATCGGTCTAAGAAGCACTTAATCGAGAGTTCTTCCAATCTATTTTCATTATAAATCTTAACTTTAATACCTACGTTCCTCTACACAAGTGGAAGAGACTGAGCTCAACTCAGTAACCTTCGTACCTCTGCATCGGTCTAAGGAGAATGAGTGAAACTCTTTGGGCCTTTTCGGTGCTTTGATGCCTTGTTTGCTTGTCACTTCTTAGGAGCTTCATAACAAAGGTCTCGAAGGATACTACGGTCATCCAATGTTCGCTCTATTGCAACATCAGCTTGACGATGTTATGATGCTTAATGACTTCTCCTAATGTTGACTCATGCTTTTTCCTATCAGTAGCGAACCGAGGGCATACATTCATAACATGTTGGGCATCCTTTTGTGAGTAAGGGCATTCTGAAAAGGGTTGATTCGTTGTCTAAATGAAAACGGTGCCAATAGAATCCGAAGCAGCCATGTTCCATGAATAATTGCGTAAGGTAGAAGTCAGGCTCGCCATGTTGTCTACACACCTTAACTACAATGTTGTGCACTAGGTCGTATGTCCATCGTCCTTTGGTAGAAATATCCCACCTTCGCTGTCATGTTTTAATAGTGTAGAGGTGTTCGCACTTTCTTGTTTGCGCTACTGTAGCATTATCATGTTTGCGCCTGTAATATATTCTTGCACGTTTTTCTGATACTGCCTAACGTGCCGTTATTGCCTCTCTAGTATATGCTTTCGTCTTCGCTGCCTTATATCAAAGTTGGGCATAAGTCTGGATGGGACATTTGCCACTCCTGAAGCTTTTCATCCGCTGTCTTCAGATGTTCGTCAAAACGTAGTCTGGTATTGATTTGCACTCCTTGATATCGTATGGAGGGCACCAATGTCGCAGTCTCCGACTTTTAGAGTAATAGTCTCTCTTATCTTCCGAATGGTAACTAAAACCACCTCTTTCTTATGGTCAGATAGATGAAGACCAGCTGTTCTAAGCTGGCTCCTGATGCTACTTGTGTTATTTGCACTCAATTGATAGCGATTTCTTGTTGGTACTTCTTTATTGCTTCTGGACCCAAAATAAGGTACACTAGACTAGCTAGCTCTAGACCTGTCTAAATAAGCCATTACTGAATCATTCGAATAGCCTTGTTAACAGTTTCGACTACTACCACTGTAATGTCATTTGTGAATCGTACACCGTCACTGCTTCGGGTAGTTTTAGCCTTAATACTCCATCGTAGATACTATTCGACATTTGTGGACCTACCACTGACCATTGGAGGATGTCTCCTGTCACTTTTTAAGCTTTTGTAAGATTATATGTATCGCAGAGTAGGATTCTCCTTCAGGTAGTGCAACATAATCCCTCTTACATACACAGGTACTTCCTCTATTTTAAAGCACCTCTCGTACCTTACTCCAGTTAGCCGAGTTTAATGCATTTTTAATGTCCAGTGTGGCGATAGCACAATACTTCTTTAATTTTCCTTTCTATCTTTTCCCTTTTATGGCTGATCGGGCAGTATCGATCACTAAGCTGACATCAAACAGAATAGAGTGAAAATTCCTAAAGCCGTATTGGTGATCAGCTAGTCTACTTGATCCTTCTATGGCCTGGTCCATGCACACACAGATTATGCGTTTAAGAATCTTGCCCAAAGTGTCCAGCATGCATAGTAGTCTGTACTATACGGGTGGCTTATCTACTATTGGTAGCACCACAAGACGTTGTTTTTTCCAATCCGTACGTAAGGAAGCGTTCCTTCTTGAAAACACGAATCAAGTGGCGCGGCAGTACCACGAAGGCGAGTTTGAAAAGCAAACGAAGCCGCGGTACCCGCGCTACTATTTACTTCTATGTTGGGGTTTGCATTTTTTATTGCAAAGAAATAAATTCGTTCCTTCGTTGTCTCTAAAATATTTTGATTTATATCATGTTTTATTATTATGCCAAATAATGATTTTCAAAAAAATATTGACAAAAACAGCTACCTTTGATATAAAACACGAGTGTGTCATTCACAAAATGCTCGAATCAAATCAAAAAATGTTAAGACCGTTAAGTTAGCCGCAAAAAGTGTTAGGACCGTGAAGTTGGCCGTACAGCTATATACAGATAGATATTACTTTCTCGTCGGTTTTCTGCATGCTCGCTCACATGTAGTTTTTAGAGTCTAGGTGTAGAAATAATTCGAGGGCAGTGTCTACGTTACAGGGTGGTCGATACGAGGTCTAGGTGGTGCGCTCCGATTCATTCGAGGGTAGTGTATCAGAACGATCAATGATTTTATTAAATAGTGATAAAAATGTCACAATAAAGCCATGGTCAAAAGATGCAAAAGATGCTTATATTTAATTTTTAGAAGAAATATGAAATACTAAAAAAAAATTACTAAAAAGGACTGGAATCTCTAAAAAAAATTAACTTTTTAAAAAGTAAAAGGTTAAGCGAGTTTGATATATTTCGCAACGAAATAACAGATAAAAAAGAACTGAGATCAATCAAGCAAAGTCAAATTTATAATATTTAATCATAATGAAGCAACACATTTTTTTGTCAATAAAGGGCTTATTTACCAACTCAAAATTAAATTATATAATGATCAATTAGGAACAACTCTCAAGATACTACTTTTACTACCATTTCATTCAAGTTTCAAGATACTACTTTTAACCGTTTCATTTTGTTTGTTGGTGAACAACTAAAATTTTCTTTTCATGTATTAGAACGTCATAAAAACACCATAAGTACAATAAAACAGTCTGCATGACTTGCGTGCGCGTATCTTTTGTTTGCGAGATTAAAGACGCGGAAACCGAGGGAGTGTGAACGAATGTGTGCATGAGAGAGCGAGCGAGCGAGAGAGAGAGAGAGAGAGAGAGAGAGAGAGAGAGAGAGAGAGAGAGA
>QLSS01000150.1:43327-149329 GCA_024372645.1 Trichomalopsis sarcophagae | reverse complement strand
TATATATATATATATATATATATATATATATATATGTGTGTGTGTGTTCTACATGTTGTACCTTATTCCCAAAAATATTCAGCGCAATTTCTTCACTTGGCTTCGAGTTGGTCAAAGTTAGGATTTAAAACAATTTTTGCATTTTTTGCCTATTTTTAATGATTTGAAGCGCAAAAGGGATACATTTTTATCTAAAACTACCCAAATACTCTTTTTTGCTAAATTTTCTGATTTTTTAATTAAAAATACTTTTA
The DNA here is from genome assembly GCA_024372645.1 of Trichomalopsis sarcophagae. Taxonomy (NCBI): domain Eukaryota; kingdom Metazoa; phylum Arthropoda; class Insecta; order Hymenoptera; family Pteromalidae; genus Trichomalopsis; species Trichomalopsis sarcophagae. The sequence continues at coordinate 149,075 of QLSS01000150.1, read as the reverse complement.
AATATATATATATATATATATATATATATATATGTGTGTGTGTTGAGGCTACCTTATTTGTATTTTAAACCTTAAAATTTGAAAGTTTTAATGTTTGATCTGGACTCCGACCACTTCAATACAATTAAATAGTACCTCTTTATAGTAAAAAGTGCAAACGGTGCAAAGAAAGGACTACTAATGCCACAGATAAGCGTCACAGTGAATTTATGCTAGTCAGTGCTATAAAATAATGTAAGATAGACATGTCATAAGTCGTTCTTCATGGCACGGCGTTTATAAGAGCCCGAGCGTAGCGAGTACGCCTAAAGTACGCCTTATGCCGCTAGTATGTACGTTATGTACTATTTTTAGCATTAGTTATTTGTAATATTTCTATTATTTTTGTGTTTAGATTCATCATTAAAAATTTTTTTAAATTCTCTTTTAATGTTTTTCTTGGTAATGCAACATAACGGATCGTGACTAAATACTGGAATGTATAAATATAAATCAACTTTGTCAAGCGATTGGCCTTAAAATTTATTTATTATCATTGCGAAGATAAGTCTTATTGGAAATTGCATTCTAACCATACCAATTGGTATTTCTTTTGCTAATGAAGCTATAATTCATACGAGGCAATAATACTTGTTTACTAGAATATTTTCCAAGAATAATTTCTGTTCTAAGAACATATTGTTTCATATCTTTAATTAACAATCTTTTACCAGTGCGAAGACTACCGTTAATGTCTAAATTTCTAAAACAACTAAATATTGTAGCTTCTTTTAATATCAATTTATGTGGTGGCAATCCAGTAAGTATCAATGAATTAAAAAATTCTGTAGGTATTGTATCTGTCAATATGTAATTTGCATCACTTTGGATTTAATCATCACTATAGTATATATAGTAGTCTCCATCTATCATTTTAACTATACTATCATTACTTTTAGTATATTAGAATTTAAAGATGTCAATATCACTTTATTTGTAATGTCAAATCGTTGGGATCAATTTTATGATCTAAAATTTCTGTAATCAAATCGTTTTCACATATAATTTGTTAGGTTATTTCTCATAGATTACTTTGTAATTTATATTTAGTCATCCCCCATCGGGAGTTGCCACCTTGTCGAGTGCCAGCTTTTTAGGGCCTACTGTGGGGGCTCGTCCTGCAAGTCTTCGTGGTCGCTTCGGCTCCGGTGACGGGAGCGTGACGTCCTGAACTCGGGTCGTCCCAGTGTGGCGGCGAAATTGGGCTGATGCGGGATATCGCCTCTCGGATTCAAGAGTAGCCTCCCTGGCAGGATCTTCGTAAAACGGGCACTGCTGTCAGGCCTCTCCCCTGACCGGGGTCGGGCCTCCGGGGTCCCGAGGGCGACCTTTCGACTGGCCACAGGCTAAGGGCAGCCCCCCATTGCATTCGGGAGGAGGCGCAATGGGTATTTCATCCAACCCCTAATCCCAAGGTGTGAGCCATCGTGCTGAGGCACTAGTTGGCCGCTTGGGTACTAGTCGGTAGCAAACGATGCCTCGGGAAAACCTGGCGAAATCTCTGAGTATCTATACTGCTGAGGACTCTTCGCAGAACCTAACAGAGGACGTAGCGGGTGGAAACTCTGGGGAAACATCGGGGAACTCGGAGCCGTCACAGGGTGGGTAGGTTGGCATGGGGGTGGAGATGCAACAACCGCCGGCAGGGGCGAATACAAGATACTGTTTACACAAATAAACTTGCATCATAGCAAAGACGCCTCGGCCGCACTGGTCAGGCGCATGGCTAAGATGCACACAGACATATGCTTAATACAAGAACCTTGGCTAGTCGCTGGGGGGATCAGGGGTCTGGGGGGTGCTGGTCGGATCTATAGAGACCCCACGTGCAGCGTTCCCAGGACGTGCATACTTGCTAAAGGTTTTGATGCTCTGCTGCTGCCGGATCGGTGCAGTAGGGACCTTACGGCAGTAAAGATTAAACTCCCTGTAGGAGGGGGCTCTGAGAGGGAGGTTATGGTGGCCTCTGGCTACTTCCCATACGACTCTCAGGAAGAGCCCCCACCAAGGGAGGTACAAGATCTTGTTGAACACTGCAGACAGCGAAGCATTCCTCTTATACTGGGATGTTATATACTCATGCTCATCACATAGTTTGGGGCAGTTGATACTAACGGCAGGGTCGACGCACTGCTGCAGTATCTGGTAACAACGAGTCTGTGTATTATGAACAGGGGCAGAGAACTTACCTTCTACAATTCGTTTAGGAGTGAGGTGATTGACCTAACCCTGTACACAGCTGGAATGGAGGGGTGGGTGGGCAGCTGGCGAATATCTAACGAACCTTCACTGTCCGACCACAGATACATCTAATTCGAATGGAAGGAAAGATGCTCGGAATCAAGGGCCTTTAGGAATCCCAGGAAAACAGACTGGGCGTTCTTTAGGGAAAACCTTAGGAACGAGCTTCAATCTTTCAAACCAAGCTTTGGAATAACAGATAAGATTAATCACGGGGGCATTTGAGCTAGGTGAGATAGTCAACATCTCTGTCCAGAGAAGCTGTCCCTGGACCATCCCAAAGGGAACATGGGGTACCCAATGGTGGAACCGGGAGCAAGAAGATCTGCGACGTGAAACGGGGAGGACCTTTAACAGGGCCAATAATACCCGCAATAGTGTCGATTGCGGATTCACAGAGAAGCCCAGAGGCTATATAAAAACCACATCAACCCGGTGAGAATCAATGGATGGTGGGACTACTGCGAGGATATCGAGAGATATCCTGACGCGGCCAGACTCCTCCGGATACTCACGAAAACTCACGACGAGGAGTGTTTAAAACTACTGCTGAAAACCAACTTCCTGGACTTTCGGCCCTTCCATTAGATGTGGAATGAGAGCTCGGGTAGGAATAGACAGCAGAGGGCGGCATAGGATCTGGCGGCGAAGGTCGTAACACCGGAAAAGGTCAAGTGGGCCATAAGGAACTTTTAACCCTTCAAGGCGCCGGGCATCGACGGAATCTACCCGGCATTACTTCAAGAGGGGCTGGAGGAACTGGTTGGCCTCTTGGTAAAGCTCAGAGCAAGTGTAGCTTTAGCTCACGTACCTGAAATATGGAAAACGGCCAAAGTTGTGTTTATTCCTAAGACAGGGAAGTCAAGTCACACCACCGTCAAGGATTATAGACCTATAAGTCTTAACTCCTTTGTGTTCAAGACACTAGAAAAATTGGTGGATAGATTTATTCAAGACGATATCCTAACCGTGCTTTCTATTCACCCTTACCAGCATGCGTACAGGGCGGGATTCTCTACAGAGACTGCCTTACACTCGGCGGTTTGTCGCATTGAGGAGCAGCTGGAAAGGGGGAAGGTAATGGTGGAAATATTTCTAGACATAGAGGGAGCGTTTAACTGCACCTCTATCAAAGCAGTTGTCAAAGAGGCAGGACTGCATGGGGTGCCTGGACCATTAATATGGTGGGGCTGCTATGCTTAAGCCTACGCGGACGATTTCCTGATACTGATAAAAGGAAGTGAAATTGGAGCAGCCATGGACGCCATGCAGCTTGCGTTGAGGAAAGTGGAGAAATGGTGCTGCTCGACGGGACTTCCGGTTAACCCAGATAAAGACGAAATGGTGATCTTCTCCCGCAAGTACAAGTTAGATGCCTAGAGAGCACCAAAACTCTATGGCGTCGCCCTACAGGTAAAGGACTCAGCTAAGTACCTCGGCATTGTTCTGACAAGAGAAGAATGGAAGGCCCGCAGGCTACCAGGAACTGTGGACGTCTGGTACACAAATGGCTCTAGGGCAGAGACTGGCACTGGTTCGGAGTACTACTGCCGAAGGGATGGAAGGGGAACCTTCTTTCCCCTGGGGCGGTATGCTATGGTCTTCCAGATCAAGATATACGCTATACTGGCCTGCGCTCAGATGAATATTGAACTCGGCGCAAGGCATAAAATTATCACCATTTGTTCAGACAGTCAGGCGGCACTTAGAGCACTTATGGCTCATAGGACGACCTCCAGACTGGTCTGGGAATGCAAAGTGGTTGTAAATCAGCTGACCGCTCACAACAACAAGTCAGGCTGCTCTGGGCCCTAGGGCACACCGGAATCAGGGGTAACGAAATACCAGATAGACTTGCAGCTTTGGGCGCTAAACACCCTCCAATCAGGCTGGAGCCCTACACAGGTGCCGCAAGGTGCCTGCTAATGGGCGAAATCCGGGGCTGGGTTGAGAGGGAGCATATTAAGAAATGGTAAGGAACTCAAGGATGCAGACAAGCCAGAGCGGTAATGGGACAGGACACCAATGTCGGCTGAACCAAGTGCATCGAAGGAGGCAGCAGAAATAACTCCCGACTCCTAACACAGATAGTGACCGGGCACATCCGCTTAAGGTATCACCGTCTGAAGATGGGGAAGGAGGCTACGGGTATATGAAGGTGGTGCGAGGGGGCAGAAGAAACGCCTACCCATGTACTGACTGTTTGCCCAAAATTTGCGCAGCTCAGAAGTCAGTGCTTGGGGAAGCTTTTCCCCACGTACGAAGAGATTAGGGCACTCAACGCGGGAGCCATATTGACCTTCTGAAGAAGGGCAGGCTTACCTGCGTAGGGGATGCCATGACGAAGGGTGGTACAATGGGTTTACAGCCTAAGTGCCAGGGATGTTAGTAGTCCCCCCTTCATAGTAATAATAATAATAATAATAATATATTTAGTCATATTTTTATTTTCACCTATTGCAAGTAACAAATTCTTAAATTTATTAGCTGGACTTTGTAATCGTTATTTCTCACTTGATGATAGTCTTGAAAATTTTCACCACAAAAAACTCCTTTTTACGCATGTTTCGAGGATTCTAGTTCTGTTTCCATGACGCACTGTAGACAGTGTTTGTCTAAATATGTTACAATAACTTTCCCTTCAAAAGAAAGGTCATTTTTACATATATCACGAAAACATTTATCAATTACTTCAAAAGCATGTCTTGGAGCTATTGATATTACATTCAAATTATAATTTTTACATTTTTAATGCGTTCACCAAATTTTAAATTAGGACAAATATTATACGTTGTTTGTTCAACAATATTTAATTGTAATCTGAAATTTCTATGAACAGTTTTTCCATTAATTAATAAATTAGCAGCTGTTGTTAATCGCAGCATAATTAATTAACTCATACATTGATTTTTTTTCTTGTTCAGCAGACAAAGAATCAATCAATGCACTTTTATCTTCTTCGTTTAATTTAAACCAAGATACCAACGCAGTATCAACATTTTTATCAATCATTTCGTGTTCACATCATTCTTGATAATACACAAGTTGATATATTATTTTAACATTTTAAAACAAATCACCATGTGAAATTCCAGCCTTCCAAGTATGATCGTTTTTAATTAAGAACAAATACAATATTTCCAAACAAGTAATCGTATCCCCTGGTAGAATTTTCACCCGTCCGGCTGGCCTGGTCGCTATACGATGGCCAGTTCCCTCCGCGTATTTCTCGCGATGGAAACTGGGCAAAACTGGTCAGTTTTGCTCATATACATACAGAGCGCTTTGAATGTATATAACCTTTTGAGGTTATCATACAGGATAATAACACTTATTCAATATAAGATGAAAAAGATTCATGAATAAAGCTAGTATTTTTATTGATTATTTTTTAATTAAATTAACGTTATTTTACATCCTTCAAGGTTATAATGCTAACTTAAGTTAGTGAGTAAGTAAATGGAAACCATATACTAGTCTTATTAGCCAATGCTCAAATCCATTATTTTTATGCCATCTGCATTGCATTAAAGCTAAATATCTGATTTTTTGTCCAGATATTTGTAAAATTATTTAGAAATGAGTTACCGTAACAGTTTTTACTTTTCAATTTTGGATCAATTTTGGATTTGCCGTGTCAAATTTCATGTTAGAGTTGTTTCAGAGGATCTGCTAACTCTAGCCAGCCTCTGCTAACTCAAGTCAGAAGATATTCTTATTACGATGTCTGGTTTTCAAATTTTCTGGCTACTATTATTCACAAACTAATTTACGTACAAATCTGATTTCGTGCATGCACATTTTTTTACAATAATGAAATAATATTCAATGTTAAATTCATGTTAAGTGATATACTTTTTATTTCCATCTGAACAATCATCTGAATATTTGGCTTTATCGCTGATATGTTCTGACATAGCAATGATGATAGCGCTACACACAGCGGCTAACGTCCGCTCGCTATCACCAGAATTTCATCGATGCTCATCGCAATATGACTATAAATAAATCAAATCCTTGTCCATATTTTATTATGTAGTGATATGTGTGTGTGTGTGTGTGTGCGTGTCTACGCAATTATGTGTGCTTACGTGTGTGTGTGTGTGTGCGTGAGCGTGTGCATCAGATGTATATATGTATGTATGACACCTTTGTATAAATCTGTTCTTCATTGATGTTGATTTTTATTTGAAAAAAATAATCGTGAACCTTCAACTTTTACCCAAGCATTAACAATGTAATGTTGACTTAATTTTCCGAAATTGAAGTAAGGATTAAAATCGTTTCTAATATTGAATTTATGACAGTAAAATTGTAGCATTGAAATATTGTTTTTGTTACTATTATTTTTCATATTGGGCATCCATCAAAAACCTCCATTATGATACATAAGTATGACAATAAACAATTTTGTTCTTCCATTTAAACTTCGTGAATCATTTTGTATGATTTAGTGTACATGTTTATTTTTCGAAAAAAATTATATGATTCCTTTAATAGCATTAAAGAACATGACAATTTAGTTTGTAATCGTGATTGCGAGGGGATTTCATTATCATTGACGTATAGTTGCCCATGTCTTCGTTTTCATCTGGATGTAAGGTATAAATATTGTCGAAAATTTGACTACTTATTCAAATAACTTGAAGGACTTTCTCGAAAAGAGCATCAAATCTACCTCCAGAACTTGTCTAATATTATTTTAAAAGTGTTTACTTTCGTCAGTACTTTCAAAAACTAATTCTTTTAAACGTTAAGGGTAAGTGATATAGTCAGATAATACGTTTCCTCTATTGCAATAATTAGAAAACTTCTTACCACATAATATTTCATATTTAAAATGTTTAGCATTACAGAATTCACATATTTTACTCATGCTACCTAAATCATTCACTGTAATTGCTGATTTATCGAAATCGAAATCGAACATGGCATCCAATTTTGTTATTGAAAATTCATTGAAATTTTTAATAGCGTAACCTTTTAATTTTTTATAGTTATTATTATAATATCATTACTTTTTAATTTTCTTCAGAGCTATAAATATATGTACCTAATTAACCGAGCGACGTAAGGAGTGAGGTGACCCTACTAATTAAAAATTAATTCGGAAATTCTGCACCAAAGGCGTATCATTACAAATTTTTGATTTTTACAAAATACTAAAGTGTGCCAAGTACGGTCTATAATCCATTATTATTTAAATAAAATCTAACGTTAATTATGGCTTCTTATATTGCAATATATAAGGATTATTACATTCAACAATAGGCAAAACACTACATAATAGATTATAAACTATCATACACATTTAATCATGACAACTTTATAAACAAAATATTACTGAAATAATGAAAGCAAAATCGAAAGGTAATCTAAACTCATCTAATATCTCCCAGTAATTGTATAATTTAAAATATTACCAAGGTAGAATCCCCAGTACATGGACAGATTTTGAAAACATTTTAGAAGCTCATCTATTTCGCACGAATAAATTTCAAAGTATCAAAATCCCTGAATACCAACGTTTAGCCGACACAATTAACTTTCAATTAAATAAAAATTGAATATAAAATACGGCATAAAAACACGGCATAGTTGGACACCATTTACACGGTTAAACCAGTACTTATATAAACAGTATATTATTAGTAATAATGTTTACAATATTGATCCAGTTTAGTTTTTGAAGTTACGTTTTTTATTTTATTACAATAGCAAATATTCGTGTGTCCAACTATAGGTCCAGATTTTCATTAGGTCCAAATATTGTGCATTTTACCTTATCTGTCTATAACTATTACTGTAAACCATCTCTAAGTTATAAATTAGTTGCGTACAAGATTTTGTAAATTTCAACCGTAGTTATTAAGAACAATAAGAATATTTTGCTTCCTCCTAGATGAAGCTTTGTAATAGTGAAATGTTGAGTTTCTTCAAAACTTCTAGAAAATACTTTTTAGTGCGTTAGAAGTTCAAATCAAGTATTTTTGGGGGTCACGTGTCAAAATATACCCCATTAAAATTTCAAGTGATTTGACTACTTATTTTTTCAGTAATAAATCGAACACTGAAAAAAATGAGTATTTTTGTGCCTCGATTACGGACGCAAAAAGGCCTTATTGCACTTGAGATTTCGGGAAAAAGTAGATATCTTATGTGTTTTGGCTACGTTTATTGCACAGCTTTCAAACTTCTATGGTTCGTAAGGTATCAAGGTTTCAATTTTTTTTTTGAAAATTTTTTGATTTCTTATATCTCTAAAACAATGTAGTCAAATGCTTCAAAATTTTATTTGGTGATTCACTATAAAAAAAAGATATCTGCTGTTAAAATTTTAAACGATTCCATCAAGCGGTTTTCAACTAAAGAGCTAAAATGTAAAAATCTAATGAATAACCTGCTGTCCCGATGCTTAGGTTGGTTAGAACACTTGTAAACAGGCGTGAATTTCTGTGAAAAAAAATTGACGACAGTGTTCGTATTCTATAATAAGAAAACAGAGGGGTCTGCAAACTTTTGGACAATGAAATATCCAAAACTTTTATTAAATTGTGTATCAGGAATCGCCTCGTACATTAGCAAGCAAATATATAGATATGTTAAAACAATATTTTATTTATTGGACTTATAAATTTAGTTGGAGGAAGCTACGTGCCAATAAATTGGCAGCGGTTTTTTAGTTACTATAATTTGCTTATCTGAACTGATGTCCTGTACAATGTCACTTAATCTCTTGATAAAAATAAATGAAAAAAAAGATACTAATACGGTGCAGAATATGCTTCAAAATACTCTACAACTTTTTGGTGAAAAGCGAGATAAAGTAGAAAAAATGTTTGCTAGTTTGTTTGACATACAAACAACAACATACAAACCGTAGCAAAAAAATTACAAATTGAAATAAAAATACCTGGAAAAGCCGAATGAAAGATTATAGATCGTCGGTCCCTACGAAAAGTGATACGGTTCAGATTTGCCGCAAAGACTAGTACATTTCAAATCTTTGCCACATGAAAAAATCTAATTGTTTTGGAGATAAACAAATAATTATTTTAGTTAAAATTAATAAAATTGCAATATTTTTAAATTTGCCAAAAAAATTTTGAAATATTTTCGAAAATAAAATTGTAAACAATTTATTTTAACAACATTAAATATACCTTGCCAAAAAATGTTAAACCTGATTTTCAACAAATAAATTTAAATAAATTTTGAAATTTTAACATTGTAAATAAATTTTTCGACAATACTTGGATCACATTACACAAGCGTTGCGAAACTAACTGAAAAATATTAGTGAAACACTTTGCGTTTTACATAAGGCTCTTGCCTATCTTCAAAGCTTAGATAAAACACACTCAGACACTGACATAACCACATATACACACAAATATACTTAAAGATGATACAAATTCTTAACCAGCCGAAATCTTATTACAGTGAGTAAAATGGTCGATGAAAAATGATTTAAAGTCGTTTATACAATTTGAAGTTATGTGTGGTAAGTAATAATAAAAGTGAGTATATACTTAGTGATTGAATAAAAAACTGTGTATTCAACACATATAGTCATAGTTCAAATGTTCATCAGCCATCAGTAAAAGTAAATTAAAAAGTTTAGTTATTCAAGATTTAAGATAAGGCATAGTGAAACAATATTAAATATAAACACATAGGTATTCCCCCTTGCACACTATACTTGCCAATCCCTGACTTTAATTTTACAATATACTGATGTTTATATGGCCATGTTTTCTACTCAGCCGCAAAGAATTAAAAAAATGTTGCTGTCTCGGGAACAGCTGATAGAAGTGAATACTTAAAAAGATGGTGTAGAATTTTGGAAAATTTTGATTAGTTTCGTTGCCAGAGAATGAAACGCATGCAAAGAAAGAAATTTACTAGTCTTCGCAGCGGAACTGCAAATGTACTTTATAGTATTCGACGCAAATTCAAATGCATCTTCGTTGAGTAATAATGTTTACCACAAGTCAATAATGTTTACCTGCAAACGTTTAGCGCACATTGAAAAAGTCACGTCGTCTAGTTGACGCAAAAAAATTGAAGCGCCATGAAAAGGCACCGCTATATTAGTGCGACGAGGGGCCTGAAATCCCGCTGGAAGAACCGAGAAAACCTAATAGCCGCTTGCAGCGTGTGTAAATAAGTGCTACTGATATGTAAGGGGAGAGCTGAGCCGTGCGAGCTTGCTAATATGCGCGGTGAAGAGTGCGTGGTAGAGTTTTTTGAAGCTAAAATAACTTTAGTATGTAATATCTTATCACCATTTTCCAATTTATATCCAAAAGTTTCTGTAATAATGTCTTCCTCTTTCATTGTTATGTCATTAGGAATTTCTAATAATTCATTTTCTCCTTCGTATAAGTTTAGTATTTACTATCACTTACATTTAACAGCCGTTGTATTAAAATATTATCATTGTCATACACACGAAGATTTTCATTTAGTGTCATACGTTTAAAATTTGGCCATGAATAACTGTGCTTTATACAATTTTCAATAATTTCTACGACTACCATGACAAACTACTGGTAGCGTTTGTCTAAAGTCACCAGTAACAAATAATGTTTTATTTAAAAAAATTTCCTTTACATTACATATATCTTGAAGTAGTCGATATACAGCTTAAAAACTACATGTTGCTGTCATTTTGAGGAAAAAATAAAAAAATTGCGGGATAAATGAAAAACGTGCAGGAAAAATGAGAAAATTTGCAGAACAAAATTAAAATTTTTCTATTAAATTTTGAAAATCATTGTAGATTATTGAAAGTTTCAACTCCGCTTTTTAGGCTCAAATAAGGTAAAATGCCTAGTACCTGGACATATTTTACAGTCTTTTTAGAAAATCATTAATCGTGTAAATATAAATAAATTATGAAAAAAATCTTCAACACCAGCGTGTAGCTTTGACAATTTCCTATCAATACACGAAAGAAGATTTTTATATTAGCCTTTATTTAATTAAAAAATTTGGGTTTAATGCATGCAATTGAACAAAGATGACCCTAGTACTTAGACAATACTTTAAGTATCACGCGATTAGTGAATTTATAAGAACAGTTGTAAAAAAAAGGAATTGTAGGTATAAAATCAAATAAGCTCTATTCAATTTCTTATTTGTTTTTATTATTTTGTTTCCGAAAGTATTGAGATCCAAATGAGCTCAAAACGTATGAGTGACTATGTGTATAAGTGGTATCAATTTTTTCTTTTTTGATTTTAGGAACTAGGATAATTCAACACTTGATGTTTGTAACTGATCAGTTAAAGCTGCGACATTCCCCTTACTATTCTCTGATTTTACAGATTTTTTCAAATTCTGTATTTGTGACTTTAAATCTTTTTTTCTTTGCAGTTTTTACTTTTTATTTTCATTATACTGCTTTATAATAGCTGTTTCTTTTTCTCATATATCATTGCTCTTTTCTTTCTCTTTTAGTTAGCAAAATTTATGGTTCCTTTTCTTTCTTTTAAACTTCTTTTTGTTGTAACACATTCAGCAGGTCATCGACCACATCCACAGTTGTAGAATTATTTAGAGATTTTTTCTATTTCTGTTAGTGAATGCAGGCGAAGGAAAGCATGCTTGCAACTTTGATGTTGCCTGGAGTTCATTACTAGCTAAAACAGAAGTTAAAAAAAAAATTAATGAAATCCGATTTTACACTAAAAATCATATATCATATATCTTGTAAATACTTACTCAAATTAGAATTCTCATTACAACTTATATTGCTGTTACTGTACCGAAATAAATCTGGAAGTTTGAAACTACCAATTTGTTGGTTTCTGAGACCCCCGGAGTGAGTGAGTTGTGGTCCTTCCGATATTGATTGGTTAGAGTACCGAAGTTGTAACGTTAGACCCCAACGAGTCTCGGTCTACTGCGACTACCGAACTGGGATTCTCAGACTTCTAACGTTTGGGGCGCGACACGACCGAGCCGAGAGTCCTACGCTTTCGACGCGGTGGTGAGTAGTTGCATCAGCCAGTTTAGCGATTAGCGATTTTACCTGAGCTGTATTTCGTCGCATGTGCATTAACGACAATCATCAGGGTTATTCGGAAGTGTTGTGATATAAAGTAAAGCTGCATAACGAGATATTATTGTAAGTGATATTTAGAAATACATGTCTTAGTGTTATGTGACAATCTCCGTTACTTTTACGTACATAAGTATGTGCCAACGCCACGTGTCAATTTTTCATGTTTGCTGTATTTGTGCGTGATATTCGTGTAAGTGTGTATAGCGACGGCTGAATAAAATAACAAAGTATCTCGGCGTTGGCTTTGAGCACGTCGCACTCTCAGCTCTCATGTTCTTAAAATTCTTGGATAAAGATAGACAACCTCAAAGTTTTAAAAGGTTTCGGAAATTTCTAAAAAAATGAATAATTTGAAAAAATGTTAAAAATTATTGTATTTGGGAAAACAATTTTAAATTCGATAAAAAGTTGTAAATTGTGAATATTTAAAAATGTTCATTAGGACATTAGAACGGACAGTTTCACAAAAATCGAAAAATTTTTATAGAAATTGGTTGTTTAAAGTTTGAGTTGTGCTGGTCGTCGCAGGAAATTTTAAGTTGTGCTAATCTAGGGTGCTAATGAGTAGTGCTACTTATGACGGGAAATTTTAACAGTGCTTTAAAACTTTGTTGGGAGCGATGATATGTGGTTACATGAAGATGATATGTGGTTACACGCCTACGGTAAGACAGCTTTGCGAGCGGTACGAACAACTGGGCTTGCGTAGCGGAAGCTCGATTGCCAGCGCAGCGAGCAGCGGGTGCAGGAGCAGTCGTTGCGAGCAGTGCATCGAGGACATAGTCAAGCGCATTGAGGAGATGCAAGCAAGCATGCTAGCGCGAATAGAAGCGCTAAAAGAACCGCGCCAAATCCCGACCGAGACAAAGGCCGCAAGCTCGCAGCAGAGAGAAAACAGGCGCGCCGGGGAGCCTGTAGACCCGGCCTCGAATTTCGGGCACCGCCAGAAAGCACCTCGCCGCGAACATTGGCACTCTTTGTAGCCAGTTTAGCCAATTTCGGACTCGGTTAACGACACAGATTCTGACTCGGAAAGTGAATCGGACACTGTATTCGACTCCGAACTTAATACCGATCGCGGTTTTGACGAATATGGGCATGGCATTAGCTTCGATCGCTCAGCGCCAATGCGTTACGTATACAAGCAACGCCCGGTCGCGTCGAAATCGCAAAAACTTTCAAAATCCGCGTATAACTACGGCAACGAGTTTGAGGCTCGTAAGCGTGGGCACCCTCATCGATCCGACGGACGCGTTCAGCGCTCTGACAGCGCCTACGCGTGGCGACCCGCGGCAAGAGCCTCTGTCTTGGAAACGGCCAGGAGGTGGCGGCCGATATCCCCCGGACGACAATCTGGACCCCGACCCATCCGACGGACGCAAATGGACCCCAGGACCCCCGCAACGCGGTTTTCCCATGTACGGAAACACTGCAGGCTGGGCGGATGGGATCGGCGACCCCGCTAGCCTGCCGTTCCACCAGGCCGCAAATGCGATCCCGGAATTTGACGGCGATCCCGACAATCTTAGTCTTTTCCGCAGAGGTGAACGGGAGGTAATGATGTCACACGGACAAGCTTATGAGAGGTATTTGCTCCTCTACATACTAACAAATTAAAGGGTAAAGTCACGGAGAATTACCGCGCGCATCACAAGCTACACTTCTGTAGAAAAACTATTGCACGATATTACGCTGCACTATGCGAAAATCGGCATAGCCGATCAGATCTACACGCAGATGCGGTCCATCAAGCAAGGACCGAACGAGCCCGTAGGCGAGTACGGCCTGCGTGTAGACAAACTGTTTAACCGCTTTATGACTATCGTGGAGTCGGCTCCCGATCTGTCTAACTCGGATAGGCGGGCTAGGAGACGTCAGGCAAGAGTCGACGTGCTGGACCAATTTTTGTTTGGCTTGAAAGCTCCATTGGTCCACGAGGTCCGTTGCAGGTTCCCGAAGGATTAAAGTGCGGCAATCACCGCTGCTATAGAATTCGAAGGAAAGCAGAGCGGCCGAGACGCCGGCAACGCACCGTTACTGGCTAAACCCGCTGCTGAAGTGCGCAGAGCCACCGCAGAGGAGGTCGGCGAACAGCAGCAAAACACGGGTTCCGATCAGATCGAAAATCCGCTGGCGCATTGCATTTACTGCAACTAGCATGGGCACTCGGTCGACGCTTGCATCGTGTTGGTCCGGCACGCGTCCGAGCGAGCGATCTCCAACCCCTACTAGAAAAAGAATAGCAATAACAAAAATGCCGGTTCAAACAATAATAAAAACGCTGGGTAGAACGGTAAAAATTCCAGCACCAGTTCCAATAATAATAAGAACGCCAACAACGCTAAGGGCAAAAATAAGGACGGCAACGGCAATAATAATGGCAATCGCAACGGCAATAAGTCCGACCAGAAGAAAAATAAAAACCATCGCGATAGCTCGGCCGAGAGTAAGAACCGAGACTTAGATCGCGATAACTAAAACAATTCCGGTAATTTAAAATAGACTCACGTTCGTCGCAATCCTCAAGCGGCGAGCGTCTAGACGAAGAGCGCAATAAGGAGCAATGTTCGTTGTTGGCAGCCCCCAATCGTATCCGTAAATTGCCCGCAGTTAAGAAAACGGACGGGCAAATTTTTCGCTGATTCGGGTGCGGATATCTCTGTCGTGAATCTCTGTCGTAATCCAACGATTACCCCACAGAAAATAGCGGAATCATTGGATGGGACTTGATCGACGCACACAAGGGTTGTCTCGATGCTGCTAAGAAATATCTCCAACTGGGCGACATTAAACTACCGTTTGAATCCGCCGAGCTGGTCACAATTCCCGCACGAGTCAAGATGGTTATAGGCGCGCGCGTACAGAACGACGACGTAAATGTCGGGTGGGTTCCTCTGCAGAACCTTCACCCCGACTTACTTTTTGGTAAATTCACGGGCGAGAATATCAACGGCCGTGTATACGCAGAGTGCATCAGTATCAGCGATACGGAAGTTACTATTGCTACTCCAACGGTAGAGTTAGAGGAGGTGGATACCGCCAATACTAACTCACCTCCCGTCGATGAAGACGGCGATGCCGACAGCGATGCAAACTCTTCCGCCAAAATAAGACGAGTGATAAACTCGGATAAGCACGTCGAAAAATACCAAGAGATCTGCCGATTAAACGAAAAGCTGCAGGCCGATAGCGAAGCCAGACGCTCTTGAGTCGACAAGATTATGCGGTTTGCAACCTGCGACTCACTTGTTACAGTATAGAATTTTGCTGAAATCAAACAAGCCAATCCGGAACCATCGCTTTCGCTTCCCGGCCAAGCCCTGAGTGCGCGGAATAAAAAACATGTCGACGTGTTTGTGTCGGCGCCGGCCTGTCCTCAAGTTCGGGGAACGGGCTACGAGAAAGTGTCACTCGTAGGAGTGGGAGCGTAGATGTCTAACGAAACATGTATGACATAATGCTTGCCGAAACTAGGCAGCCGCTCATTCTTAGAATCCAAGATCGTGTCGTTTTCGTCGGTCATGATAAGGTCAATCCATGTGTGAGTCGATAAGGTATGATGTGTGGGACCATGCCGGATGATCTGAAGAGATAACTCTTCGGACAGACGCTTGGTAGTAGCAGCGTCGTCTGAGTCAGATAGTAAATCCGAGTTCAGATCACCCATTATGATCTCATGACTATATTCGCCGCAATACATCAAAAAGGTCTGAGTCCTTTTGCATCGGAGGTGAGTCGCCTCTTTGTACGTTACAAAAAAGGTACTCTGAGATTCCAGGTTTTCCTAGACCCACAGTATCCGATGAGGCAAGCTTTTTGATTTTCAATCCATTGCTCACAAATAGGGCGATACCACCTTCGTTTACATTTCGATCTTGCCTAATGATGGAAAATCCCCCGATGCTAACTAGGCTATCGTCCACAATCGGACCCAGCCATGTCTCCGCAAAACCAAAGATGTCGATCGAGGGGCGCTCAGCCAAAAAATTTCGGACGATCTCAATGCGAGCCCTGAGCGAGTTCACATTGAGGAAGCCCGCCCTCAAGCCACTCCCAGTACCCGGCGCATTGTCAGGGGGCTCGCGAGTCATATAGAGTTGTTTTGACGACTGTATCATCTGCAGTTGATGCAGATGATACAGTCGTCAAAGTTGCAACCGATTTGCTTGTCAGGTCCGACAGAGGTCTGTTAGTTGAAGTAGCGTCTGAGTTTTCGTCCTTTTCAGTAACACTCATGCGTGTACTCGGTCGTCGAGGTCGTTTCAAGCCGGCCTGACACGTCGTGAGAATAGCCTGCGAATCGGCAGCAGAAGCAAACACGTGCGCGCGCTCGCCCCCCCCCCCCCCTGCCCCTAGCCAAGAACATGCCACCCGCATGCCAGACATATTTGAAGCCCAGTTCCTGTGCAATGGGCCTCTAACTTTTAAACAAGGTGAACTTCTCCTGGGACAGCATTTCATTTAAATATACTTTATGTCCGGTCAAGCAGGCAGCAGTCTCCGGGTCTAGAGCCCCGGGCTTGATGTCGTTTGTGGTCAGGCAGTTACAAGCTAGCATGCTTTTCGCTCGCATGATTTCCCTGACCAGGGCCGGGCTCGCGAGTCTGACGACGATTGATGGCAGCACACCTCGACGCGTCGCTGAATTTGCCCCGATCGTGTCATTGCTTTGAGCCCTGTTCAGTCTATGCTGGCGCTGGCGCAGTACTCGAGTGCTGGCGATGTCGCTCATTTGTAGGGCAGGAAGAACGATGCTGAGCAGTGCAAAGGCAGCTGCGCACGAGATTTTCTCATTTATGTTATCAGTGTTCTGAACGAGTCCGTGAATTATGACCTCGCACTCCTCAGCAACGCCTCCCCCCGCTCCTGCGTCCTCGCCAGTAGTTTCCATCCGAGGAGAGGAGCATTTGCATTTTCCTACTACCTCAGTGGCATCACGCTTAATAATACTAGGACTCGAAGCAAGTAACGGACCGCAGTCCGAAACCGGCAACGAGTCCGTGTCAAGGTCCTGGCTAGCACGATGGAGCTTTTCAAATAATTGCTTTGTCTGTTGCAACCCGTCCCTAAGAATAATGTTTTCGTCCAGGAGCAGCTTGTTGGCGTCAAGCAGTCTATTAGACGCACTGATGTTATCAGCTAGTTGGGTCCCGAGAGCAGAGATACGGGTATTCAATTCCTCCGTACCGACTACGGCGCCCCCTTCTGATAGTGCAGAGGAGACGCCATGTGGCACCGAACCCCAGCTCACGAGAGCCCTTAGGCCATCAAGCTGATTCTGGAGCATGTCAAATCGCTGAAAGAAAAGCTCCATCGTACTCACAGGAAATAAAATATTTGAGACACCTAGCAGGCTGGTGTCTCCCAGTGGCGCATCCTTCGCTCTGTTCTTCTGCAAGATTGCAGGGTCCAGTGCAGATGAGTCCTCAATCGACGCTGGTGTGAGCGGAGCGGGCACCTGGGAGTCTGTGACCCGCCCGGCAGAGGTATTGCAGCTCGGCAGGCGGACGATCGTCACGGTGCTGTCGCCACGATCGCCTGACCGTTTTTTTGCACACGGCGTCGACGCCGGGCGCAAAAACAAGCACGTGATGCCACTGAGGTAGTAGGAAAACGCAAATGCTACGTCTGCTGGTGGGGCGAGACGCGTAGCGTCGCCGACTTAGCTCGAAGCACTGTCCCGACGCGAACGCTCACCTGATGTTTTCCAGGAGGTGGGGATGGCTTCCTCTGTGTTGTTTTGACACTCTGCTTGGCTGACTTGGTTGCAGGCGACGCCACGGCAGGAGAGGATGTCTCTGGCGGGAGCGTCTCAGGCGGTGGTGTCACTGGCGTCTCTGCTTTCCGACACTTTTTGCACACTGCGTTCATCTTTCTGCTTGAACAGCGAGTGTGGCATGGAAGACGGTAGGTCCGGCACGTACTCGTTGGCGGTGTAGAGTCGTCATTACAGACGGACCAAACCGCTGGTGCCATTGCGGTATCCACTTGAGTGATGCTCAAATTTTGCGCCAGTCTTGACGTCACCACGAAGGAGCAGGGATGCCAACGGCCAAGATGAAAAGTCCGCCAAAAACCCGCCAAATCGCTCCGCTGCGCTCCTAACCTCTCCGGGACACTACAGGTTTTGAACGGTCTCCCTGGCTCTTTTCAAGGAGCCATGCAGTAATGCTCCGGCGCGTGGAGCCTGCAGGAGGCCAGAATTTCTGAAAATATCCAGACTCACACGGAGTCAGTCAGAAAACAGCCGACACAAGTGTGAGACTCACCTGAAACAGTCGGCCATTACGCTAAATCCCGCGATCAAAGAAAAATCCTGGCGCGGACGAGGCATTAGGTGTTGCGCACCTGTGCTGGAAGGCACAGCGTCGCAGTAAAAACACTGTTTTTTGATAATTATCAAACTTTATAAATAAATTTTATTATAAAAAATGACTCAGTACTAGCCTAATGTTAAGAATAATCGAAGCAAATATCAATCAGGGTTTTAGTTTTTTTTAACTTTGGGATTACGGATGAATGTTAGAAAGATTTGTAGGTATAACCAAAATCGCAATAAAACAATGTTATTACAAAACTTTATAAATAAACTTTTTATACTAAACCGGCTCTGTGTCAGTATTCAGTTTATTGAATCATTTTACTGAAAGAAAATATAAATCAGACATATAAGAGGGGGAACTTCCAACTGCACTTTAACTTCAATAAGTATTTGTACATTTATAGAAGTACTTGTGCTAGGATTTTTTTTTTAATTTGTGCATACAAGATAAATGAATGAGTGTTTGGTAAAAAGAAAATATGAATACTACTAACAAACCAATATATTATAAAAACTAGATAATTTCTCATACCTTGACTTAATAATAAGGCAACCATCTCTTCATGACCTTCTCGAGCTGCTTCCATCAATGGGGTATAGCCTTCATCGTTAACTTCTTCAATATTTGCACCCCTTTCGATTAGCAACATAGCAAGATCAACATGACCACCACAGGCAGCTAAGGTTAAGGGAGATTCGAAACTATCTGTAGGCATATTAACTTGTGCACCAGAATCTAATAATAACCGAGCAACTTCAACGTGACCATCCATTGAAGCTTCCATCAAAGCAGTATGCATTTCATCTGTTTTATGTTCCTAAAAATAAATTTCGTTTGTTATTCCCAGGGTTGGATAACATTCCAAATTTTGCAATGAAGCATGTCATTCACGCTCATCCAGTAGTTTTCGTAGACCTGTACAATACATGTCTAGAAGAGGGAACATTCCCCACAAATTGGAAGAAACAGTGACTAGTGCTTCTGCCGAAAGGAAAGAAACCACCCCAGAAATCATCATCATACAGACCGCTCTGCATGCTGGATACCCCAAGCAAGATCCTGGATCGCATTATCTGCGTCAGAATGGATCATTTTATAGAAGGAAAAGGTACCAATACCACCAATATTGCCTCAGAAAGAAGCCTTCAACTCTGGACGCAGTTAGTCTAGTAAGTAAGAATGCACAAACAGCGATAGATGGAAAAAGATGGAAGGGAAGAAGAAAAGAGCATTGCACCATAGTTACATCGGATGTCAAAAATATACGACACTCCGGAAGTAGCATGTGCCCTTATATATAAGAAGGATGATGTCCGACTACTTGAAGGACAGAATCTTATTACATAAAAATGAGGACGGTACCAAGACTTATAAAGTTACAGGAGGCGTCCCCCAAGGGTTAGTACTTGGCCCACCGACTTGGAACATCATTGTACGACGGGGTACTAAAGCTACAATTACCCGAGAAGAAGCAACAGTCGTAGGATTCACTGATTCACTCATGACAAAGCAGTAGTGGTAGTAGCGAAACATAAAGAAGAGGTGACAGACATAGCTGAAGAATTAACCCGTATAATACCCGAATGGCTAACAGAGACAAGTTTTTCATTCAAAAAACGGGTTGACCTCGCTTTACAGAGATAAAAGGTATCCATTCTAGTCGAAAGTGGAATATAGTAAATTGTGCGACAAAGGGAAAAAGTGCAGATTTTTTCTGCGGGTAAGTTTACTGCCGAAGCGAGCACATATATTTAGACCGAATGCACAGACGAGTACTACAATATCCACACAAGGTCAAAAAGTCCGCTTAGCCATTGGTGCACGCCATAGTTTTTTAAAGCATGTATTTATTCCCGCATGTTTTGTGCCTATAAGCGGAACTGGCGTCACTTTTTTCGAAACAGCATCTCAAAGTATTTAGTTCTATGTATGATACATATATCTCTGTGTGTGTGCGTGTGTATGTGTGTTCACACGTGTGCTTGTGCGTGCGTGTTTGCGCGTATGAGCGTCAATACGTATTTTAATGAACTAGGAAATTAAAGTGCAAATTAAACAAACTTTGGTTGGATTACTAGAGTTTTTTTTTACTCTCTTCGTCCGCAAACGGTGCCCTCGGGATACCAGGCGCCCTCCCGAGGCGAGAAAGCCTTCCCACTGCAAGCGGGGCTCTGCAGTGGGTGACCTTTATTTCCCTAGCTACTCGTGGGAACAAAATGGATGCACAAAGAAAAAATGAGAAAGACGAAGGGAGGATCGCCAACATCCAACCGGCACAGACTGGGGACGAAAAACTGGGTAGAACCGTTCCACAGGAACAGGTGAACCCCAGGGAGACTGACCCACTGGACCGGATGGAGGTCGAGGCAACCGCAATGGTGAACTCGGCAACGGACGAACCAGCGGCAGGGGGCTCCAAGGCCCCCCCCCCCCCCCCCAAACTGCCGTCAGGCAGCAGAAACGTCGATCGGGAGCTCGTGAACGCAGAGCCTGGAACGCCCAAAAGGCGAAAGAAGGGACGTGTGTGAACACCCCGGTCGAAAACAAGAAAAGACCAAAGACCGCAGCGGACATCCTCCGGAAGGGCAGAAGGCTGCCAAGAAACCGAGGGAGAGGGGAGCTGTGGTAGAGACGCTCTCACTAGCGCAGAGGACCAACCCCTTGATGATGGTCATCGTCGAAGAGGGATACCCTGAGGCGCTGATAACCTTCGAAAAGTTTAAGCGCTTCAGGAACGCGATGAGGGAAGAGGTGGACAAAATCCCCTCTGAACTGCCGCTACCCCACTTTGAGTGGAGAGGGACTGGTGGCGACCGACCAGTACGCCAGAACCTGGGCAGCAACCTGCATCCCTAAGCTGGACATCTGGGAGGGAGCAAGCATCACGCTCTCGGCGATGGACAACAAGGCCTACTACGACATTGGGAAGGTGAGCTTCAAATACTCCCTGACCGAGTCTTAGTAGTGAATATCAGGTGTTAAAGGAGCTGTTGCTGTCAATCATGGCTTCAACAGATATTCCGGTAACGCAGATTAACTTGCACCGCAGCAAGGACTCCTCGGCGGTATTAACCAGGCGATTGGCAGCGGTGCTTACAGCCATAGCACGATCAGAGGGTTTGGACAGACAGGCAAGGTCATTCAGGGCCCAAGCAACGAGAGAGCAAGGGCGTGCATCGTAACGAAGGGCTTGGACAACACCACTACTGGACCTATGCACAGCTGATCTTGCTGTTCTAGCCATGGAGGTACCAAGAGAGGAGGGCAGATAGC
Source organism: Trichomalopsis sarcophagae (assembly GCA_024372645.1). Taxonomy (NCBI): domain Eukaryota; kingdom Metazoa; phylum Arthropoda; class Insecta; order Hymenoptera; family Pteromalidae; genus Trichomalopsis; species Trichomalopsis sarcophagae. Next base: position 127,127 of record QLSS01000150.1, on the reverse strand, counting down.
GGGTGATCATCGCCTCAGCCTATCGCCCATTCGAAAAGGAGTCACCAACAGAGGAAGTATCCAGGTTGGTAGAATACTGACCCACTGGCGAGGTAAGGGGACTCCCTCTGGTTGTGGGGTGTGATGCCAACGCACACCATCTGGTGTGGGGAAGCACGAACACTAACGACCGGGGGACGACCCTGCTCGAGTACCTGACTACCACGAACCTGGAAATCATCAATAGAGGTAACGAACCAACCTTCATGAATGTAAGGAGGAGAGAGGTAATTGACATTACATTCTGCTCAAGGCAGCTAGTAAGAGTTATCAGGGACTGGAGAGTGTCGGACGAACCCTCACTCTCCGACCATGCACAAATTTGTTTTATGATTACAGGGGAATCGCGACAACAGGAAACATGGATCAGAAACCCCAGGCGAACGAACTGGGTGGAATACAGAAGAGACCTAGAGGAGAAACTCAAAACAGGGTTCCCAAAGGAGATACACACGATAGAAGAGCTAAACACTGCGACAGAATCGCCGCAGAGGGCCATCACCGAGGCATATGAGGCCAACTGAAAACTGGTAAGGGGCAGAGGCAAATATGAGGTACCCTGGTGGAATAACCGGCTAGAAAAGCTGAAGAAAACAACCAAAGCTCTACTTAAGAAAGCAGTTAAGAGCAATGATAACCAGAAATGGATAGCCTGGAGAAGCAAACAGAAAGAATACCGACATGCTGTAAGGAAAGCCCAGACGGAGAGCTGGAGAGAGTACTGCAGCAGCGTGGAAGCTGGCAAAGAAGCGGGTAGGCTTAACAAGATCTTAGCACGCAATCCCGAAGCCTGGCTGGGAGCGGTCAAGCTTCCCATTGGCAAGTATACGGAATCTGACGAGGAGACGCTGGCGCACCTCATGGAGTCGAACTTCCCTGGCTTTCTGATAGCAGGGGATACATCCGAGGCGGCGGATGACCAGGTGGAAACCGGTGGCGAAGGACCTCGCCACATCAGTGGCTGCGGGGAACTTGCTAATCTGAACGTCTCGGCGGCAAACCTGAGGTGGGCCATCAGCTCCTTCGATTCCTACAAAGCGCCGGGAGAGGATGGGATCCTCCCGGTTCTGCTCAAGGAAGGAGTTGACACAATCATCGGACCTTTGGTACAACTTACAAGGGCCAGCATTACAGCCGGATACACGCCGAAATGCTGGAGGACAGCTAAGGTTGTTTTGATCCCGAAAACGGGCAAAGGAAGCTACAACACCACTAAGGATTTCAGGCCTATCTGGATTGCAGGCCTTCAGGATATCGAAAAAACACCAAGAACAGTTTCTATTTGTATTTTCACGTAGAATACGAAAAAAATTTGTTTTTTAAAATCTCGATGTTTTGACATTCCCGTCCGCCATATTGGATCCGCCATCTTGAATTTTCAAAATCTGACCTCGGATTCGGATTCAGCGCGGCTCGGGACCCTAAGAAATATAAACAGTTTTCCCGCACCATAGCTGTAACTCTTATGTGCACGAAAGGGTTAAACAGACTGGGCAGAGAAGTACGCAGACTCACCCTCTACTGGGTTCCAGGACACTATGGAATCAGAGGAAACGAGATTGCGGATAAACTCGCAGAATAGCAGCGGGACAAGATTTACTTGGGCCGGAACCCGCTCTTGGTATTCAGGTGTGCACCGTCAGGGAAGCGGTGCACGACTGGCTGAAAGAGCGACACCTAAAAGAATGGTGCGACAGGCCAAAGCACTGATAGGATCATGCATCAAAGAAGACTGGGCGTCGGAGATGCGGGATCTAAGCAGGGCGGAGGCAAAGATCTTCACTCAACTAATTACCGGACACGGGACGCTGGGATATATCAGCACATAATAGGTCGAGTGAACTCACCAACGTGCAGGTGGTGTAACCAAAATGAGGCAAGCAGCATACATGTATTATGCCACTGCTTAGCCTTAGCCGAGAAGATATAGGGCGCTGGGGATGACGACTTGCGAACCAACAGAGATCCAATCACTGACCGTTAGGAAGGTGATACACCTGTACAAGTCACTAACGGGTTAAGATACACAGGAACGGGGTATACCACCTGACATCTTTCACCCTGAAGGATGAGTAATACAGAAATGGTGCATACCACCTGATACTCTGATCCTCAAGGGACAAAACTAGACTGGTACAACCACTAGTTAATCAACGGGGATGCAAAGGGCGTGAGCCTAGGCATCAGGACTTAATGATCCACCCAGTCTAATAATAATAATAATAATAATAATAATAATAATAATAATAATAATAAAATCACTAAAGTGTAGTAAAATTACATGAGGTTCCAGTGTAATATAAGGATATTTTGAAAATTTAGTCTAGTCGTTGTGCAGAATATCGTATATTCAGTATATATAGTGAGTTTGAGTGAAAAAAGTTAATTTAATCAAGTATGACATGTAATATAAGTTTTTTTTTAAGACTAGGCATAGTGTAGAATATATATATATATATATTTATTCTACACTATGTATTCTATATTCTACACTATATATATATATATATATATATATATTCTACACTGAATATATATAGAATATATATATTCTACACTATGCCTAGAGTGGGTGTATATATATACTGAGTTAGAGTGACAAAAGTTTATTCAAGCAAGTATGATATGTAATTTAAGGTAACTTCGTATAAAAATTAGTAAAAGTATGCGTATATATACATCGTGATGAGTATGATAATATACAGTTACAGTGCAAGTGTTTAGTATAGTTAGAATGAAAACAATTCATATTTTCTAAAGATTTAAGGTTATGCAGAGGGATGCAATATCAAATATACGTATATGCTCAGTGATGGTTTAGAATATAGTATATTAAATATATATAGTCATTGCACAAGTATTCCATAGAAGCAAGTGTAAAAAGTTGGGTTTTTCAAGAATTTAGTATAGGTATAGTAAAGAAATGTCAGTTTCTACCTTTATTGTTCTACAAAAGTATGTCTAAAAAGATGCATATGCATGGTGATCATGTAGAATATAGTATATTTAATATACATAGTGAATTTGATTAAAAAAAGTTGTTTTAAGCAAGTATGTTGTGTAATATAAGGTCACTCTTTCGACGATCCTAAAAACAAAGTCCCGTTATGATCTTTCTAAGATTTTCCCTAACAACACTTCTTCGAGAGAAAAAAATACATACATACATACATATACACACACATTAATACATATGCATACACAATCATGAAAATGGCAATGTATAAAATTCCAAAACCCTGCAAAAACTTGTTTTCTTTTATCAGTAAACCATCCTCGTTGGTGCGTAAACGAGGGTTATAGGATGTATTTACTATATAGTTTATATAATCAAACAAATATTTTCATAGTTTTATAGCTGTATAGAATGAGAACAATTCCTACGGAATCATAAGAGACCTTTGACGATATTACAAGTTTTTTTCTATTTTCTGGATGAACAAAAAAAAATCCTACAAAATTTCAAGGGGCAGATTTAAATTCAGCGTGAAAAAATACATAAAAATAGTGTTTACAGGCATTAAATAAAAAAATCCATTGCTTTACAGTGACTTTTGTAAGTATTTTGTGAAAACCGTCAACTTTAAAGAATTTTCTTGGGCCATACTGTAATTGCCCTGTACACGATCCGACGCGTAACCTTATACTATATTTTAAAAATTCTGTCTATACAGTGAGCGCACGGAATGTTTTGGCCGCCCCACTCTTTACACATCTTACGAAGCCAGCACGCAGTAAACAAAGCAGCGACGGCAGGCTATCGACTCGGGCGCGTCCCCCATCTCTCTTCAGCTACGAAGCCAGCACCAGCAGTAGCTCGTTGCATTATAATATTTATATATGTATGCGAGCGTAAACGAGCGACGGCGAGTCGTGCGCATCTAAGTGTATTTGTATGAGTGATAATGTAAATATGTATGAATGATAGTATGATTGTGTGAATGCGCGAATAAATTCGGCGGCTCAATCAGCGCTCGCTTAGCGCCCTATAAAAGGCCATGCGAGGCCTGCGTTTAATCACTAGTCGCAGCACATTTAAGCGCTCTAATATATATTCTATAACAAATATTAAGCGTAGAATATAATAATAATTGATAATAACATTATAAAAGCATTCATATAAAAACAAACAAAATTGTATTTAAACTTCATTCAAAAAGAATAATAGCAAAATTAGGCATTATTCTTACGTTAAATTATTTTCGTTAATATACACAATATTTTGAGTATAAACAAGAGTTTATAATTATTACGTTGCATATCTATTACCCACAATCCTGGACCTACTATTATTATTATTACTTATTTCACATAAAATCAATTTTCTTTTTATATTATTTAAAGTAAAATCAATTTATTCCAAATCTGAATTCGGATCCACGGTTCAGATTTGCAAATATTTATTACTTTTTCTGATAAATATTAGACTTATTATTTTTTTTATTAAAATCTAATATTAAAAAAGCATCAAGGACCAGTAAGAAGAAGTGATGAGCGTTTCAATACAGTCAACATGAACCTTTCTGCTTATTTTTATGTGATTTCTGATATTTTAGACATCATCTTCCAAAAATTTCAGATTGATCGACGGACTGGATACGGAGCTATTTGATTTTGAAAAACGAAAAGTCGAAATACCCCATAGTGCAACGCTCATAAAAAGTAAAGACCTAGAAGCTCCAAAAAGCTGTTAAGATTGTGCTGGAGTAGGGAGCTACAATTAAATTGCTTTAGCACGATGTGGCTCTTGAAGTAAAAGGGAGCTACAATCAAAGTGCTTTAGCACGATGTGGCCCTTGAAGTAAAAGGGAGCTACAATCAAAGTGCTTTAGCACGATGTGGCCCTTGGAGTAAAAGACCTGGACATGCATAGCTCTGAAAAGGAAGTTTTAAAAGCTCTGCAGAGAGAGTTTGCAATAGAGAAAGAAGAAGTAAACGAAGCAGCCATAACGAGCATATGTAAGACTTATAAAGATACGCAGATCGCCACCGTGTGACTGTCTGGATAGTCCAAAATGGACTAGTACGAGAAAAGCTTAGAGTTGGCTGGGTTAATTATAGAATTAAGAAAATATAGCAAGGAATGCAGCCATTCAGATGCTACAATTGTCAGAAATTTGGACATACAGCAAAACAGTTTCAATTGCGGTACGACGTGGCGTGCAGCAACTGACCTAATGAGCCCAGTGGTTACCTCTGCGACGAAAAGACAGAGTCAAAAAAATCGATCATGCTGCAGAGAGTTACAGTTGCTCAGCCTACCAAGTAGCATTGAACGCAAGAAAAATAAGGATATACGAATAGTACAGCTTAACTTGAATCATTGCGAGACAGCTCAGGACCTCTTTCGACAATATGTCCGAGCAGAAGATTAATATTGCGATCAGCGAGCAGTACAAATACCTGGACGAGACATCTTGAGAAATAGATGGTACGGGTAAGGTAGCAATCCTGGAGTTCCAGTTATAGCTGAAGACTTTAATGCATAGGCCGACCGATTGGGGAAATCAGAGAACCAACCGAAGGGCACGTATGCTACTGGGAGCATCTGCACTACGGGATATGGTGCTATTAATCCAAGGCAATGAAGCCACTTTCAAAAGAGGAGGTACCAAAGTATGATGGATCTAACATTTGTTAGCAGCTGTTTAGTAAGAAGAGTAAACTCATGAGTCGTAGGTAAAAGTAATAGTGATCATCTCGCCATAACTAAGAAGCGGGGTTCACGAAAGCAGAAAGAAGAAGGGAGTAACAGAAGCATGACTACTAGTTTAAAGGTGAGGTAAAGTTTTTTAAAAGTACAGCTAACTGGAGCAGTAAACGACAAGGCTATGCAGGTAATAAAAAGTTTTGTCGAAGCTTCTGACACGGTGAAGCCAGAAAGATTACAAAATCATTAACGACTACTAGTATAGATTGTGATAAAGAAAATCGAACAAAAAGTTACTTGCTGCCTGCAAGAGGGGAGGAAATAACAGGGCGCTAGGCCCAGATCACACCCCAAATATAGCATTACAGCATGCTATTCAGGCATTTCCAGAAATGTTCCTCGATATGTACAGCACTTCTCTGGAAGAGAGATTTTCGATAAAATGGAAAGTACAAAGACTAGTGCTAATACCAAAAGGTAACAAACCTGCAGAAGAGGTCTCATCATCCCGACCGCTCTGCAAGTTAGACTCACAGGGTAAAATTGTCGAGCGCATTATTACTAACAGGATGGAATCGAAAATAGTAGCAGACTATCTGAGCATCAATACGGCTTTCGTAAATGTCGCTATACACAAGATATGCCTGATTGTTTACACAGCATAAGGGAGGAGCAAAGAAGTATTGCGCAGCGCTCACGTTGGATGTAAAAAATACTTTGAATTCTGCAAATTAAAATAAAATATTCTAGGAACTTGCAGCCCAGCAAGTGCTCATATAAATCTAACGGATAATGCCGGACTGCTTAAAAGACCGAATCCTAATGTTTGAGACCAACGTTGGTATCTCGACCTATCAATTGACAGGAGGTATCCTCTAAGGGTTCGTACTTGACCCGACATTGTGTAATATCATGTATGATCGCAGTGGGATACGCAGACGACATAGCTTCAGTACTGATGGTTAAACATAAAGAGGAGATCGCTGGAATTGCAAATTAAGCGATACTTATAATTTAAGCGTGGCTTCATAGCACGAGTCTTGAACTCGCGAGACACAAAACAAAGGCGATACTAGTATCTCGCAAAAAAAAAAAAAAAAAAAAAAAAAATGAAGAATTTTACTTAAACAGTAGATGGCCATGAAAGTATTTCTCAGCCTTCCAATTAGTTGTTTTTAGTAAGCGAGAGTAGAGATTCGTAGTTGCTCTATGAACATCATAGACTACAAGATGACGAGACGACGCACAAGTAAGCATTAAAATTACAATTTTAAAAAGTACAACTATCCTAATTTTTATAACTAATAGTTGCCCGATTTTATTTATCTGCACTAACAAAAATCATTCCTTCTTCTAAGAAGAATGATCTTACTATGCATTCAAGATGAAAATCAGCTTTGTGTTGAAATGATTTATAATTCAGAGGAATTTGCTTGATTTTTTTTATATTCATAATTCTACTCGTGTTTTTTTTTTGCACAAGAGAATTTGTATTAGTCATAAATATGATGATAAGAGCTATAAAATTGTAACTATTGTCTGAAATCTGCTAAGTTCTGATTGCTGCTAATAGAGCAGTATAGCGCTCGAAGTTGCGCCTTTAACTAAATTTAATAAACTAATAAAAAAACTAACAACAAACAAAAATATATTTGGATAAAACAAAATGATTAAATTTCTAAAGGGAAAACTCAAAATAAAAACTAAATATCTTAAATAGAAAAATAGGAAAAATTATTATTAACGAAAAAAAAATAATAATTGAAGCTTTCGGCTCCGTATCTCATTCGAGACTGACTCTGCAGAGCACTCGAGGCCACGCTTGCCCCCGCCAAACCCCCGAAAACGGTCTCCCTTCCCCAGGCCCTTGTTTGCCTCGTCCGCTGGTCTGGATCGCCAGATGCCGATGCATCTGATATCCGTAAGTTTTTCCTCCGCGAAAAGCTATAAAATTTCGGACCCGACGCTACAAAAAACACGGTGACGCTCGCTCTCATAAAACAATAAATCCGGTCCCAACGCCGCGCTCGACGTTGAGCCGAAACATATTACGCGCACGCTCTCGCAGGCCCGAAAACTGACCCCGCGCCGAACCCGGCGCCGAGCTATAAAAGCTCCTCGACGCGAACAAGGACCCATTCTATCCGATCGCGCACGTGCTCTGCAGTCGAAGCCGTCTTCACATATTATCCCTTCCCTGTTCCCGCATTCACTCGGGCTTTCACCCGCGACGCAGGGAAAACCTCTTTAGAGGCAAACCTACGCCAGGAACAGAGCGCACAAGAAAAAAAATATCTTACTTTAAACAGGCGCACAACTCGTTGTTGACCATAAATCTAAAACTAAAGCTCCCATCCGCACGCTCGCTCGACCGAAGCGCAGAATAATAACTCCATGCTTTCCCTTCATGGCAGTCGATCCGGACAACATGCTCCCAACAAGCTACGCTTGTCTAAGCCTAATCGCGTCCGCGCAGGAAAATCTCGGCTTTTCATCGCCCCACTGTCTCTCCAATTACCGAGTGTATCCACCCGAGGGAGAGGAAAAGAAATACTCAGTACTTAAGTGGCCACATATACCACGAGGCCTACGCGTCATTTTGCATGATGCGCTGGAGCATTTGTCCGCCGATCTCTACTCTCGCTTCGATCCGCGCCCGTACGTCAGGAACAGCTGCAATAAAAACTGCTGAGAATCATAGTTAGAGTCAAGGACTTTTATTAATAATAATAGATACAAGAGAGCGATTATCAAAGCGTCGCACAAATCCGAGATTCTCACGTATATACTACAAGAAGAAGATGCTTACACATATATACCCTCACACTTTTATTAGGGTGCTTACTCACATACCCTAGCGCGCATTATACTATACTTTATGCGTATCTATATAACCTTACTAGACTGAACTAAAAAATATATTTCAACCAAAAGGAAGCAATAACAAATGAATTTGATTTTTGTTGATTTCATTTTTATTACATATTTAGCAAGAGAAGGCTTTCAAGGAAAAGGATAACTTTTGTTTATGAAAATAATTATTTGTAGCAATTGCACAGCCAGTCTTTATACTGAATACGCTCTTTACGACTAATCTAAACTAACGAATCACAATAACCATGAATTCAAAACTACGGAAGAGTACATTATCGTTTTAAATTTTCAGCCCCGCGAATGCATTTATCTTATCTGGAATTTATACGTTATCTGGAGACATATCTGAAATACTTTTGAGTTTAATTGCAATAAATACAGCAAATAATACAATGGTTTAGAGCACGCCTTTCGTTTTGGGATGCGCAAGTTATTCACTAAAACAGATAGTAATTTCAATTTTGAAGGATTAAATTTAGAATTTTATCAACTAACTAAAAAAAACATTAACTAAACTGTCCTGCAAATTTTCACTTACCGAACGATAGTACCTAAAGCCTGGAGTCGCGTGAATCATGGTCACTATACGACGCCGTTATCAAACCAAAAAACACTTACGCGGTACTTGTAGGAGCACACAAATGTGAGAGAAAAATTAACATCAGAATACTCGATAGGATGCGCAAAATGGTAAAAGAAAGAATTACAGGATCCATACAGATAACACTAATAAACGCAATAAAAATGCTGTTGTAGCTTTTACTCTCAAATAACTGGAACAAAAACGACTTGTGAAGAAAAAGAAATACAATAGCAAGATAGAAAGAATTTTTTTTTCAAAACTGTTGTTACCCCGGAAAAGGGAAAAGAGAGGAGATCGCACGAGCTACTAAAAGACAGCTTGATATCATAACAAAAAACTGTTATAAATATTCATGTTTGATAAAATTTCGCAGATCTTTTCATACACTTATTATTAAACTTTACTTCAAAAACAGCATAAACAATTTTCGTCATATATAGATTTATTATTACCTGATCTGCTCCAGCTTCTAGTAAAAATCTGACCATATCCAAATGTCCTTTATAACAGGCCAAAGTTAATGCGGATTCTTTAAATTCATTGGAATGAGTATTAATGCCAGCACCATGCTCTAATAAAATTTTTGCAACTGATACGTGACCAGCACTAGCAGCTTCCATTAAAGGCGTATGACCATTCTCATTATGATCTTCTACATTGGCACCCGCTTCTAAAAGAACTTTCACAACTTCTTCATGACCACCGGCACAACCATACATTAAAGGTGTATTACCTGCAACAAAAATAATTATTTTTATTACTTACGAAAGTTGTGCATAGTATTAAAATTTGTTATTTTATTGTTTTATTACAACAAAAAGCGTTTTTGGCTTAGTAAGTGCGGGCTTTCTACCATCTTAAAGTAAAAGTAGTACTTGATCATATATTCTTTAATTGGAAGACATCTTCAGTATGAAAATTTTTTAGACACAAATCTTCCCGGTTACTTCGGTAGTTAATACTTCGCAAGAATATAAGCTTCACTTCCGAAGCATAGCCTTTACAGAAAAAGTTCCATACTTCAAGGGCTAGCTTCTTACCGTTATGGTCAGTGCATCTTGATAAAGTATTGGGTTTATAACGCTGTGAGTAGGCCGCACTATAAGGTGGCCAATAGTGCAGCTTACTTCACACCCGGGTTGCGTCCAACAGCTGTAAAGCACACGGACTGCAATACCGTTTCCTGGAGAATAATATAGGAGTTCCAAAACAACGGCGAAGACAAACTTATTCTTATGTAATTAAATCAATTACAATATATGCTGTCCCAGTCTGATAAAAGGCAGCGAAAGTGAAAGCATATACTAGAGAGGCAACAGCGGTACGTTAGGCAATATCAAAAAAATGCGCTAGAATATATTACAGGCGCAAAGACGATAATGCAACATTAGCGCAAATAAGGAAGGACGGACGCCTCTACACTATTAAAGCATGGCGGTGAAGGTGGAATTTGTCTACAAAAGGACGATGGGCATCCCACCTAGTGCCCAACATTGAGGTCTGGCTGGGTAGATAACATGGCGAGCTCGACTTCTACCTCATACAATTATTTATAGGACACGGCTGCTTCAGCTTCTATCTGCACCGTTTTCATTTTTCCGGCATGCCCTTACTTAGAAAAGGATAGGTAAAGGCTCAAGACAACATAAGAAGAGGTTATTAAGCCCGATAATATTGTCGAGCTAATGCTGCAATCGAGTGGACATTGGATGGCCGTAGCATCCTTCGCGCACTCTTTTATAAATGATGTGAGGTTAGGTCAAACTTCAAAGGAAAAGCCAGTCTGGCTAACTAACAGGCCTTGTCGAAGGAATATTTAACGACAGTCCGGTGGATATTCGGTTTCAGAGGGTCACTTGAGCAGAGCTAGCTCTGCCTAGATCTATAAAAAAACAAGCAAACATATAAATACACAAATAGAAAATCTTGTTTGCTCTAACAAAAGTTGGTGACAAATATTTATTTATTATCTTATTAATGTTATTATTGATTTATTCCAAAATGGGCTCTAACGAGAAACTACCTCCGGTACCCGATTCTGATATCTACTACAAATGTTATCCAAAAATAAAAGTAACAACAGTTGTGTGTCTAACTTGTAAACGTATTTACCATTAAAGTAATTTTACAAAATTAAAAAAGCAAAATGGTTAAGTAATGTGCTAGTAATCTATCCTTATCACCAAGATATGAAGTTAACCTCGAATAAAGATAAGGTGGCACTGAACACTACAGCAAAATATAATGCTCAAATAAAATTTGAACGATTGGACAAAATTTAAGAAGATTACTTAACTAAAATAATAAATAATACTGCTAATGCAAATCTAGATCGAGTGACAATAAAAAAGAGAAATTAATAATTGAAAACACACTGTTAAAACAGCTAGAAACTGAACTAAAAGATAAAAATAAGCTTTAAAGTGATATAGTAAATAAAAGTAAATCTGAAGGAAACGTAATATAACCAACTTACTCCCAAATATTAAATCCAACTAATTCAAAACCAAAAAAGATTCCTCAAATAGTTATAAAAAAATCCAGAAGACAAGAACAGCCTAAAAAAGTTTGTAACACATTATCTAACAAAAAAGAAAACAGCAAAAAAAATAATATTCAAAAGTGACACTAAAGTTCAAATAGACTGCAATGATGAAACTACTTAGAGCTGAGAAGATACTTAAGAAAAAATTAAACTCCCTTTGTAAAATAGAAAAAGAAGAAATCAGAAAACCAAAAATGAAAATCGTAGGACTAGATAGTTTTGAACATATGAATGAGAAAGCATAGTAGCTGACATCAATGAAAAGGAATTTCAAGAAAGCAAGACAGAATGTCAAGTGCTACATAAGTTCGTTGACCTCAAAAGCAAGCAAACTAGTATCCTAGTTGAAATGTCAGCAGAAATTTACAGGCATACCAAAGAGAACAAAAGCAAATTTTTCATCGGATACCAAAAGTGTTAAGTATACAATGATATCAATCATCCCATCGTTACAAACAATTCAGCTAATATGCATTTGAAAGAGAAAATTACCTACTTTTCCCCGTTTGGTCCTCGGGATCGACTGCTTTGTTCGGCAGATAAAATGAAAAAGGTATTTTTTTTTTTAATTCATATCTCTGAAACTAAACATCATAACCTCATGAAAAAAATCATGTCGATGGGTCACTTGTCAAACTATATCCTATTAAAATTTCAAGTGATTTGACTACTTATTTTTTCAGTAAACATCGAAAACTGAAAAAAATGAGTTTTTTTTCGGCCTCGATTACGCAAGTAAAAAGGCTTTATTACACTAGAGATTTTGGAAAAAGTAGATATTTTATGTGTCTTGGCTAAGTTTATTGCGCAACTTTCAAATCCCTATGGTTCTTAAGATATCAAGGTTTCAATTTTTTTTTTTGAAAATTTTTTGATTCCTCATATCTCTAACACAATGCATTCAAATGCTTCAAAATTTTATTTGGTGATTAACTATAAAAAAAAAACTATTGGCTGCTAAAATTTTAAACGATTTCGTCGAGCGGTTCTCAAGTAAAGAGCTAAAATGTAAAAACTGATTTTTCTGAAAACTTTTTCTTCCTCTTATAGGGGTGTCGTTGCACGTCGTTAAAGTCCTTCTCTATTAATTTATGCCAAAATGATATATATTGTGATGAGCGAACGCGAATTTGTATTTCGCGCGCTCGCCCCGTCGCGCGACCATTTTTATGCGTGAGGCGACGTTGCCAACTCGGCGATATTCGAAAAGCGCGCGCGGACTCAGAGCGCGAGACAGACAGGCGAGTGCGCTAGGACGACCTGAACGTACGCGATCGTGTATACCGGTATATTACCCGTAATCCTCCGGATAACTGACACGAGCAAGAACGACGACGACCCAAGACCAACAGCTGGAAGATCACCTCTGAGCCACCTTCACCACGAGCATCCGGGGTACTCCAGTACTTCGCTGTTTCAGCCGAGAGGGACGCCACCCGGCCACACAGGATTTTCCCCGTCGGCGGCTAACGGACACACGGCGACCGAGCTAGGATCGTATACTGTAAGTCCGTCTTATTAACTATTGCGCGATATACGAATAACCGAATCAGCTGTAGGCGCCGAGGCCGAGGCTGGCTGCCACCGAGTCATCAGCTCGCTTCCAGTACGAACCGCGAGTGCGAACTCCTCCTCTCGCGACGCGTAACTCATTGTACTCATAACGTAATAGAATACAGATATCTTTTTCTTATACACGAGTGCATGAGTATTTATTTAGTGTCCACTGTATGTCCGTCGCGTCCTTCCGACGAACCCGGGCAGAGTAAAGCCGGTTATATCTCGGCGCGGCTACAGAACGCGCGCCTAGCCGGAGACTCTATACGCGAAGAAAGCGCGGCGTGCGAAGCTCGCCGCGCATTTGTATACCGAGACAACCCGGCTGCATAGCACGGAGTCGGCATTGCACGAACGGCTAACATCCGTCGTCGACTCCAGCGTCATCGAGGGATAGCCGTGCGGAGACAAGAAAGAGTGAGTAATCCCCCTCGTTGACGTATACACACACACACGCGCGCGCGCGCACATACACACACACACATCGGTATGATGACGCAACATATTAATCACAAACATTGACATATTGTAAAATATTAATAATACAATTAAAATATAAATAAAACTTTTCTTTTGTAGTTGCCCTGTACTCAATTTCAACTTATTCAGATCCACAATATTTTGTATTATTTTTTAATTGCTCCTTCAGCAATATAATCGAGATTGAAAATATTTAAGAAAGCATTAACATTGTATATTTAAATAATATTTCATCTATTGGAACTATAAATTTAGTTGGAAGAAGCTACGTGCCAATGAATTGGCAGCGGATTTTTTATTATAACATGAAATGGGATAAATATATAAATTACCTCTATAGCAAGACCAAATATCCCGTATTTGTGCATATCATTGCATGGGGGGGAAGCCCTCACAGGTGCCTAAAATCTAATTGCGAACCTACAGAAAAGAATATTGAAGATTATAAACAAAAACCACTTTATAACTAACAAAAATCCACTCAATATAATTTAATTATTTGCAATAGAAGGGTTATGCTATCATTACCAAAATCTAAAATCAATTTACATAAACTCAATGTACCCTCTAAAACATCAAATACAGCATAAGGACCTAACAGTTCTTGATGACAGTCTTCACCTCATCTTGCAAATGCTACTCAGCATATCAACATAGACAGTTTTATCCATATTACAGAGTAACATGCGCATCAGTTAGACATACATGTGCAGCTAAATTAAGCAAAATTGCAGTATTAATACAGTTATGATGTAGAGAAATTATTATAGTAAATAAGCGTTTTATTTTAGAAATCATGAATTTATTATTACTAGTTGATATAAGAATATCTATGAAGCTGTCATACAACTGTTATTTTGTTATTTTTGTTACTTTATACTATGTAACATTTATATTGAGTATTATGTTAGTATTAAGTTTTTGTACCAGATCTACGAACAGATAACTCTGTTTACCTCTGTGGGTAAATGCGTGGATTATTATAAGTTCTGTGTAATTATATTTTTCTGGTAATAAATAAATTTATTTAAGTTTGTGATAAACAGTATCAGAAACTGTTGAATAATGTACCTTATTTGGAGTCTAGAATTAGTTAAGAAGTATCAAATAACAATTACTATCAATTGAGTGAGATCCTTTGTTTTTTATTATTCGGCTATTTGAGTTAAAATTAAAACAATTTATTATTTTATAAATATTATCAATTTCTGTTTACAAGGAATTCATATTGACGGAGCAAGTACTAAGACTGCTATAAGGAATAATAAAAATATATTATTGGATGTGTTGCTATTTGAGATTGTCATTTAGAAGGTGACTGTCATCAAATATCTTGGAACATTTAAACATAAACAAACATTTATGCCATTTGCGCAGGCATTTACAAAGTTTTTTTTTATATTATAGATTTCTTAAGTCCTCTTCAAGTCTTATATGGCTCTTCCCTCTGCCCGATACCATACAATAGGACCGGCCAGAGAGGTTCCCTATAGTCGCGGTGCATGTGTATCACATCGGAATGTAGAGCACATGCATCTTGCGACGAGGCGACTCGTCGTGCGCTGTGTCCTTCGGTGTACTCTGTGCTGTATGCGCGATTGTTGCTAACGCGTGTGTTCTTGTTTCTTTTTCTTGTGCGAATGTTGTGTGAGGAGTCCAAGAAGCCGGAGGACAAGGAGCGAGAACCAGGATTCAGGAAAGTAGAGAATTTTGGAGAAGAGAAAAGCGAGTGAGAGTGTTCGCGACGGCGAGAACCGGACGGCAGCCGGAGGATAACGCGAGACGCCCCAATTGTAAGTCCAGCTTACTCAGGCGGGGGCCTGATATTTATAGTGCGTGTGCGAAGTAAGTGTGTGAGAGAGAGAGAGAGAGAGAGAGAGAGAGAGAGAGAGAACGAGTTAGTGGTGGTGTCGCGAGAGCTACACCGAGACGCCGGGAGCGTAAACGTCACGAAAGGCCGAATCGCCTTCGGACAAAGAGCCGCGTGGGCTCGATTCGAGGAATCGCGCGCGCGCTTTGGGACAAAGGAAGGGAGGGTCGCCTTACAGTTGGAGAAGCGCCGCGGACGCAGCGGAGGTCTGCCTTATCGGCGGTCGGCGAGCCGGCCGCGAGAGCAGCCGTACGAGAGATAGAGAGAGAGTGTGTGAGTGAGCGAAAGAGCGCGAGCGCAAGCGATCGGCAACGACGTTAAGGCGCGCGGAGGTAACAAGCCTCGAGAGACTGCAATAGCGTGTGTGAGTGTGAGAGAGAGCGTGCGAGCCGAATCGGTCGAGAAGCCGAGGGCCGGGTGTGTACACGGAAGACGAATAATAAAGTGGGTAAAAGACAATTGAGCGAGTTGTGATTTCTGTCCCCTTACACACCGCTGTAACCCGAACAGCGGAATCCTCGCGGAATCCCCTCCGAGATTCCCCTTTAATAAAATAATAGTGTCGAGGCCTCGGGACTGGGTTGAGGCGCGAATTCTCACCCCAGATTGGCTACGTCACAATCTCGACTGGATCTTCAGATTAAGGAGGTTCATATGGTACGTCGCTAGTCAAAAAGAGGATAATTTTTATAAATTCTTATTTCCTTTTAATACACGAGACATAATTTAGTTAGGACTTACGAAAAGCTAATTTATAACAACTAATGATTTTAGATAAAGAAATCGAACTCTTTATGTGACAAAAAAATTTAATACAGACGACATTTGACTCCGTTTTTGAGGTTATGTGCACATATTTTTTATTAGGCCAATTAAATATTATGCATAGAGGTACCCATCAATCGTTTTCAAAAGCAATTTGAATTCATCAAATATTTGTTTTCTCAAACAAAAATTTGCAACAGAAACTGTTTGTTAATTCAATAATTATTTGCAAATTAAAACGAGGAAAATGTAATTCTCCATAAAACTCCATGTAAAAATGGAAAAAATACTTTTATTAATATCTTGTCTCAAAGTATCCAAATGACTCAGAACTTTGCATAAGCTTTTTATTCTAACATATCTACGTGTGTGAATTTTTTTCCTCGAATCTGTTTGTGATTTCTAAATCAGATGAACCTCCTTAATTATACAGTGCGTATTTATTCTGCCGCGCTTTGACGTGAGGACAATCAAACAGATCTAGTTAGAATAACGCATAGATAGGTTAAAAAGACTTAAATCGTTCCAGTACATAAAGCAGGTGAGAAACATAACACCAACAACTATAGGCCAATATCACTAATACCAAATATTTCAAGATCCTTTAAAGAATCATATACAACAGATTATATAAATTTGTACAAAAATATGATATTATATCGAAACCTAAGTTTAGATTCAAAAATAATGTTGGTTCCAAGGACGCGTTAAACAACGTTACCGAAAATTTATTCAGCAATGTCGATAAGAACACATAAACGATTGTTACGTTTCTTGATTTCGTTGAATCGTTCGATACTGTTGACTACATATCACTACTTGAAAAACTCTATTGTATAAAAATGAGGGGGCAGGCTTTGGATCTACTTTCAAGTTACCTTGTCAGAAGATATCAAACTGTTCGAGTAGAGGATAGCGAAAGCGATAATCGGTTAATAAATACTGGTGTACCCCAGGGTACTATCTTAGGTCCAGTGGTTTTTATACTTTACATAAACTACGTTTTGAAAGAGATCCCTTTGGACTCTATCCTGCCGTGCGCGGACAATACCGCTATAATAGTACTGATAAATCGGCTAAGACAAGTGCGTGATATTGCTTGAGTCTGCTAGAAACTCTCCAGAGAGCCAAGTACTTTGTTCGGGGAAGGAGGTTCGAGAGAGTAGAGGTGGGCTAGGGCAATATCGCGTCCTATACCCTGGTATGGTGTTCCCTTGCCGTTGAGCTGCCTCTATAGACGGGGGGATCGAGGGTTGTCGGACACATACTGGGATGAAGACTATTATCGAGCATGGATAATTTAACCGAGCAAGGAGAGAAAGCAGGAAAAGGAGCTCTTGAGATCTGGAATACAATCCGGGATGCTGAGCGAGAACGGGAAAGCATATGGGAGAAGATCCAAGACAGGCTGGACTCTATGGATAATGTTGAGTCAAAGGCATTAAACATTCATAAGTCTGTTAAAGACGATCTATCGGCTATGATGATCCAGGTAAAGCGGCTTGAAAAAAAACAAGTGGCGCTGGAAAAGAGCAAGGAGAGCCTTGGATTGATGCTAAGTAAAGCGGCAATATTGCCGAACCAGCAGCATATCCGGAAGGAGGAAAAGGCATCACAGACGATTAAAGCTTCAAACCGAGTGACCACAAGAACGCTAAATAAACGTAAGGCAATGTCACCAAGCCAGGTAGAAAAGCGACAAGCAAACTACGCTTCAACGAGATCAAGGAAAGATAAGAAAGTATCCTCTGCAGTAGTCACATCAAAAATCCAATCATAGCCCTAGTAAAAAAGCTTTAGTGATAATCAGATAATTTACAGATGATTTTCAAGAGAAAAGCGTTCCAATTTCGTATTTTATTAGCAGAAGATTTTCAGGTGAAAAGCATGTAACTTTTTATTACTTTAAAATATTATGTTTTGGATTTATATTTGCTATAATTTAATCAACTTTTTCAATATTATTATTATTATTATTATTTGTGTTACTATGGTTATAATGCTAGATTGTTCCCGTTTGCTATTTCAAAATAATTATTTAAAAATACTGTTAATATTTAGGATACATTCTATCGTTTGCAAAGTTAATTGAATCTTTTTGAATATTATTTATATATTTTTAAAATTGTAAATTGCTGATTTTAATAACTTTTCAATAAGTGTACACTAATAATAAAAATTTTAATTAATAGAGAGAGAGAGAGAGAGAAAACCAGTATCAGGAAGTTTATTTGTGGTTAGGAGTACTAAATAAGTATTTGGTAAATTGATTACAGAATATAATATGAATTTTTTCAGCTGAGGAACTTTGCGACTTGTTGGATTTTGCGAATCTTCCAAAATAACAAAAATTTTGATGCTACACTTGGGAACTATCTAGAACGATCAAAAATCGTCTAAAACGCATAAAAACACGGCTCTAGAAGTAGATTTTTTCGCACGAAACTGAGAATTTTTTCAGTTGTGGGACTTAATTCACGCACTTGGCCAGATGAGATTTTGTTATGAGATCTCATGTGAGATCTTACGTGAGATCTCATGTGAGATTTTACCTGAGATTTATCAATAAGGAAGAGAATTCTACCGTTATAGATACTACGGATATTAAAAGTATTTGTATTTTCATGAAAGTATTTCGAAATATGTACGTCTTGCCATTACCAAATATGTTACATTACTAATATCAAAAGAGCATTGTATATAGATTAAATATATTCTGTAATAAATTTACCAAATACTTATTTAGTACTCCTAACCACAAATAAACTTCCTGATACTGGTTCTCTCTCTCTCTCTCTCTCTCTCTCTCTCTCTCTCTCTCTCTCTCTTTCTCTCTCTCTGAGTACAGTTGACAGCTCTGCTGATCTGCCATTCTTCTGAACTATTTTTCTGCTGCTTCTTGCCTTCGGGCCCTCTTATATAAATCTCCGAAGGCTGCAATTCTTCTAACTCATCTTTTCAATTGCAAAATTTCTACACTGCTCCTAACCTGCAAATCTGCTCCGCTTGGCTTGTACGTATGATGGTACGACGGAGTTGCCGCACAAACAATAACACCGGTTTGCTCGGCTGCAACGTACAATGTCGCAAAGTGTACAATAATAATAATAATTTTCATTGATAGAGAGAGAGAGAGAGAGATAGAGAGAGAGAGCCGCGGGCGTGTGCGAGAAAGAGTGAGCGAGACGAGAGAGCGGTGTGCTGTGCGGGCGCATACCTCGACGTCATCCACGAGAGACATCGGGTCAGCGTGCGCGAGAGCAAGAATGAGAGAGAGAGAGAGAGAGAGAGAGAGAGAGGGAGAGCGCAGGCCGCGTAGCTACTCGAGCGAGCTGCGCCGATCTGATATACGGATGTGTGAGAACGAGAGAGCAGACGGGTCAGACTGCGCGACGTCAGAGGCGAGAGCTTCGAGGCGCGCGCGTGTATATAAGAGTAGATGTGTGACGGCGAGCCCTGCGTGACTACTGTGCGTGGGCGACTACGGCCACCACGTTGTAGGGAAGGGCTGGGCCAAATATTGTGTGATTATTTTTTCTTTCTTCCACCACGTTCTCCCAAACGTCGACGATTACACTAAATCCCGCGATTAAAGAAAAATCCTGGCGCGTACGAGGCGTTAGGTGTTGCGCACCTGTGCTGGGAGGCACATGCAACTTATTGAAAAGTTATTAAAATCAGCAATTTACAATTTTAGAAATATACAAATAATATTCAAAAAGATTCTATTAATCTTTGCCAACGATAAAATTTGAAGAGTCAATCCGTATAATACACAAATGGCTAACAGAGATGGGTCTGGAACTAGTCAGTCACAAAACGGAAGCTATTCTCATTTCCAGTCGAAAGAAGATGGAGGAAATCACACTGACGGTGTATGGACATGAAATCGTTTCTCAACCAACCATCAAATTGGGGCTCACTTGGGCCATCACCATCGATACAAGACTAAGTTTTAAACAGCATTTAGAACTAGACAATGATAAAGCAGCAAAAGTTGGCGCTGCTCTATCACGATTGATGCCAAATGTAGGAGGGTCAGCTCATCGATTATGCTATACGGAGCCCCAATATAGGCAGATGCGATGCAGGTGAAATCATACGCACGAAAGTTGACTACTGTGTATAAACGAAGTGCACTGAGAGTTGTACCCGCTTACCGTACGGTATCGGACGATGCTGTCTGCATTATAGCAGGCATGCCACCTATTGACCTTTTAGCGTTAGAAAGAAAGGACGTATTCAAAGCTAGGAGACGATCAAATGACAAAAGCCAGAAGGAAATCTAGGATGTCGCAAGAAAGTAGACGATGGCTGAATGGCAAACAACATAAGACGATAGTGGCATGGGGCGATAGACTCATCGCTTTATTCCGAGGATAGAAGACTGAATTTAAAGAAGACATGGGGAAGTTAACTACTATGTCACGCAGTTTTTTACTGGGCACGGATGTTTCCGGGCGTATCTTCATCGGTTCAAACAAGACGAACCTCTAAACTGCCCAATATGTTCGGATGCAACAGAGGATGTTGAGCACGTCTATTGCGAGTGCTCACGATATCATCAGGATCGAGAAGAACTTGAGAGTTATCTTCAGATCAGAGTAACTCCTGAGTCGATTACGATGGCCATGCTGAATTCAGAGGATGGATGGTGCGCATTCAGAAACTATGCGGCAGACATTCTCAAGAAAGTCAAAAAGACGAAGAGGTTGAGTATGTATGTGTGTGTGTGTGCGAAGCAGAAAATAAAGGATGACTATAGTGATGGTAAGTGGGGAGGGGGGGGGGGGTTTAGTAGGTGTGAATCCGACACACGGCTGACATTAGGAATGAGGATTTTGAGCATTTTTGACGTCGAGAAAACTGATTTTTAGGCAAAAAACAATTTGAACTTTTGCCCAAATTAGTATATTAAGTGCCTAAGGAGGAAAAAATTTGAGACAGTCCATATACGTGTAAATTGTCACCCGAGACAAAGGCGAGGATGGCAAACACGAGATATGGGCTGTTCAATTTTACTCCCGTAGTGCGTATACTATTTTTTTTTTCACACCAGCACCGAAAATACACATTCCTCTCCAGACGCCTGGGAGGGAATGTGGTACTTTCGGTGCAGGTGTGAAGAAAAATGAGTTTTTTCTATATCAAGACTGCTTAATAGTACATTATGATACTGTTGTGGGAGATGGTTTTCTACCTTGCTAGAGATTTTTTGCACGAGCAAAGCGAGTTAGTTTGCTACAATAGTATATTGTGCAACTAGGGAGGGGGGGGGGGCATTGGATTTTTCTAGCGAAGGTAATGTTTTGAGCACGAGTAGGAGTCGAGGGCGCCGTAGGCGCCCGAGATGGACACAATTGCTCAAAACATCACCCGAGTCTAAAAAAGTTACTCCCCCCCCCCCCCCCTTGTTGTACACCGTACTTAAAGTACTTAATAAGTGCATAAATAGGCCACTTTTCAGGCATCTGAAAGGAATAGAAAATTCGAGAAAAAATTACTTCCTTGAAAAGAAAAAATTTATTCCTCGTGGAAAAATTTACTTCTTTGGGAGGAAAAAGTTTTTTCCTTCCCAGGGGGAGAAAAAATTTGTTCCACCAAGGGAGTAATTTTTCCTCCCGCTGCTAAGAAAAACTTGATTTTCTATTAATTTTACATGCATGGAAAGTAGCCTTTTTCATGCACGTATCATAAAAAAGCATTTTTTAAATTTCAATTATTGAACTTTGTTAATCTTACATTATTAAAAAATTTACCATTGGTTGTTTGTCTTTTGTCAAAACCTAGTGCGCATGAGATTTTTGCAACTAATGATTAATGGATTCAATAGTTTTTTTTTTGAATATTTTATTAAATAATGTATATTAAAATATGAGTGCAAAATTTGAGAAAATGTTACAATGAACTAAAAAAGTTGAGGAAGTTAAAATATGTGCATCCAAAGTGTGGCTTCAAAAATATTGCACGTTATTTATATTATTATTGATAATTTTTTGTAAATCGTGACTCTCTCTCTCTCTCTCTCTCTCTCTCTCTCTCTCTCTTTCTCTCTCTCTCTCTCTCTCTCTCTCTCTCTCTCTCACACACCCACTTATTTCGCGCACGCAATATAATAACAGGCCCCCGCCTGAGTAAGCTGGACTTACAAGTTGCTCGTAATCTTTTGACCTCCGGCTGTCTTACCTTCTCTGTCTGACAGATGGTCTTCCCGTCTTCTTCTTCGCCCTCGTCTTCTTCCTCGCCTCGTCTTCTTCCTCGCCTCGTCTTCTTCCTCTCCTCGTCTTCTTCTCCACACCTCTCCGTCTGGGATTGGCCCGGCGTCGTTAGTCGTCTCTTCCCGATCCTCGTCGCCTTGGCCGCCCTGGGTTGTAAGTACGTCCTCTTCTCGCCTTGTCTAGCTCGACCCTCCACCGAACTCTCTCTCACACTTCCTCTCTCTCGCTCTCTCGACTCCTTGTACACACACGTTCGCGCTATCCCGATATTCGCAACCCCGACACTCTCGAATTCTCGATAACGCCGAAAGCTCGTGCGACTGTCGCTCAATACGTACGTCTTGGGCAACAGTCAAACAAGAAGTAACGCGCCGCGCTGATCGCTGCGGCGATGCGCGCTCTCTCCTCCCCAGCCCGGCCAATCAGCGCGCGCGAATCGGCCAGTCCCCATGACCGTGCTCAACTCGCACCCCGACTACCCTGAAATCGGGCTAGTGGCCATCGATACGGCCGCTTCCTCCGACGGATTGACTCCCCGCTCACGCTCTCCCCTACGTTGCTCGACGCACGTACTCACACACTCTCGCTACAGATTTCCGCGAATTCTCCGGATGCAGCCGGAGTTACAAGGGTTCCGCGAACACTCTCACTCGCTTTTCTCTTCTCCAAATTCTCTGCTTCCCTGAATTCTTGTCCTCGCTCCTTGTCTTCCGGCTTCTTGGACTCCTCACACCACACTCGCACACGAAAAGAAACCAGAACACACTCATTAGCAACAATCGCGCCTACCGTACAGAGTACACTGAAGGACACGGCGCACGACGAGTCGCCTCGTCGCAAAAGGAGGGTCTTTTTATTTTAATTGAATCAGATTTTTGTTTTCCTCTAGAGGAAGTTTTGTAATAATATAATTTTAGACTTTATCAAAAAAAGGTAAGAAATTTATTTCGCGGTATTTGGAGTAAAAATTACGTGTTCTGAGAAAATATCAGTATGAATATGTGTGTGATAGTGTACTTACAGCGTAATATTTTTTAATTCATGCTTTAAATGTCAACAAAATTTGACATATACATACATATGTATATCTTTTTTGGTTTCTAAAGTCGAGAAAACGAGTTTTTCTATACTTGGCGTACGAGTTTTACTAAGTATTGTTGTTAGACCGCACTATTTCGCGCAAATGTCCTACCCGCTGTTTAATTTTATCCGTTTGATAACCTAAACTTAAAAACTGTAATTTCACTCCTATACTTGCTTATATTTTGTCTATATCTGTACCTTGGTCATGTTCTTTGCACAGCCTTCAGAACCTTACTGTTCTTGAGATATCAAACAATATTAAATTTTTTGATCACGTATATTTCTAAATTTATGCAGTTAATATTGCTGCAAAACTTTATTCATTTCAAATTCAAATATAAATAATTTATAAATACTTGAGTATTAAAACAAAAATAAATAGTTAATCACGATTATTTCCTTTACTAGGCTAAAAACACGTTCCAACTAAATGGTTTAAATCAACAAAATTATTTAATAAACAATAGGGCGTAGCATCGTCTGCTGCTTCGGTCCGGGCATGCGCAGTGCGCACTCGTTATGTATCTCGCTCTCTCCTGGCACATACTGATCATATTTTTCTCGCACATAGTTATAGCTATACAAGCTAGAAAATCATTAAATTTTGACACAAGCGTGAAAGTTTGTCGAAATGCATTTTTTCGATGAGAACCAAAAAAACATGTCATAATAAAATAATGAAAAAAATTATCAAAAAAATCATCAATAAATAGTATTTTTCGTAACACGTGCATTAAAAACGCGCTTTTCGCTTACGAAAAAGTGAAGCGAAAGTAAAGTTTTTTACGCCTGAGGCGAAAGGCCTTTTTAGTGGTTTTGTGTGTATATATACGTATAAACACACCCACACATACACATATACATATATCTGAGACGAAAGTATTTTTTTCCTAGGAGCGAAAGTGAGTACTTTTTTGCATTTTCTTAGCAATACTTTACTTGCATCTTCGTATGTGTATGTGTGTGGCACAGTTCATACGTGTACGTATATAGCATCGGGGTCCGTGTGTCATCGAACAAAATTCAGATTTACAACGAAATTCTACTATGAGATACTGGACGACTCTGCTTTATTTGGCAGGCTAGAAAGAGTGTTATTGATGCACTGATTATAAAAAGCACGATACACAGACTCTGATGATAGTTGAGGACTCGTGTCCGTCCTCGACTCCCATTCGTTCTCAATCATCATCCTCGCTTGAAGAAGCCAACTTTAACACCTAGTTGTGCAATGCACTGTAATAGAATTTATTGTTCAATGAATGGAGATTTCTTTCGATAATTGATATAAAAAAGCTTTACTGTAATCAGTCTCTAAACTCAGAGATCTGCCTGAATCATTTTGCGTGTATACAATTCATTGGATCCAATTAAGAAAACGTGCATTGCCGAATCGTTGGAATGATATAGATTGGAGCCACTGAAAAGGGCACGAATCTCCGCACCTTTGAGCTTTGGTGCCATAAAAGCCCTTCCACCTATGTTGTGGTTTTCCGAAGCGCAAAGGGGGCGCGACTCTCTTTGGATGCAACTTACTTTTGCTCTATGCTTATCTTAATATCCTAGCACTACATATTATGAAATTGTTAAACTGCTTATATGATTATGTTATGTTGTGTATACTCGTATAATATGTCACATCCGTACATCTTCGCGCTTTATATGCAACTTTATACTAAACTTAGTGTAGCCATAGAGCACCTGCTATAGGTTTTTCACGAGCAGTTAAGTATTATCACTTCGGTGTAGATTTTTTTATGTACTCCATTGACTTTTTGACGCAATCACTCTATTTAAAATAGACTTAGAATTATTTTAGAAATTGATGTAATTTACTATTATTCGCGATATACTCTGCCCTAGTTGTGCAAGGGACCTTCGATGTCCATCTCTCTTGGTCATATTGAATTCTTACGGATACCGTACAGCCAGTGGCCGCCAGTCGTAAATCCACCCTGTAAGTCTCGAAAAAATAAAATACTTCGAAAGCGATTGCCACGATGTTTATTCATTTCGTTTGTAAAGTTTATAAGCTTTGAAGTCTCGGAAAATCACGCGCGTTTATCGGACGAGATGTGCCCGTCTGAAGATTGGACTGTGAATTATTTAACTGCGACTGCACCCGGCCACAGCGAGCACAGCTTTTCCGTAGTTCTTCCACAGTATTATACTATACTTGACTGCTTTTGCATGTTGTTGTGTAACTATATGTCGATTTGTGTCCAACCGCTAACGTCGTGGATACGTTCCAGTATATACATTAATGAAAAAAACATTTTTTAATCAGTTATCTTTTGTCAGTTTGTACTCGAATTTCCTTACTACACGAACGGACGACTTTTGTACGCAGATAACTATCTATTATGATTAAACTGTTGAATAACGGACATTTGAAATGTTGACGTTGACCGCGAGTACTGAACACGATAGGAGCCAAAAAACGCTTCAATCAACGACCACAAGTAACAAACGCCAATAACAAAACAACAGTGATACGGCAGACAACGATAGACGCTATATCATCATAAATGTATAAAAATGAGACTAAGACGCTGAGATAGTGGTTATAACTGCAATACAAAAAGTAGCAAGAGGTTTCAACATAATTGACTTGAGCATACTATACATAATATGTATCGAACGCACTTTTGACATTGATAATATAGGTCACGATATAATTAATACGCCCCATTAGCAGAATTCCATTAAAAACAAATGTTCGCATAACCGGACGAGACAAGGGAATTGAGAGTTTGTAAGCCTATCGTATAAAAACTTGATTATAAAAATAAGTACTTCGGTAGCTAATTATTCCATAGGAAGATACACACACACACACACACACACACACACACACACACAGAGTCAGGAGTCAGGTAGAAGCGCGAGGCGAAACCACAGCGTATCTGGCAGTTGATACTTTATCTGTGATTACAAGTGCTAGAAGTATTGTTAAGAAATGTGTGCACGTGGAGTTCACGTTGGAGTGCAAGACAAGTGTGCGAATACGCACATTGGCAAAAAGTACTCTCTGGGGAGAAACAAGAAGAGGATAAGAAGATTCTTTGGAAAAACTTATTAGGATGAATCTAGTAAAAAGACCTTCAACCTACTCAAGAAAAATTTAAACTCCAGCAGCGCAAAGCACCACTGAGATAATATCCTGTTTCATGAGCTCGAGCAAGTTTTGAGTTATACCCAACAAAAAGTGCAACTTGTCAAGTAAAGTGTATAAGGATAGTGTTTTACAATTGACATACTGATATTGAATATGGTCAGTTAAATGCTGTTATCTCATCAAAACAATTGGCGCTAAAAATCATGTATGAGAAAATAGTAGAAGAACAGTATTAGCGTTTGGTGCTTTTAGCTTTTGGACTCGCAGTAGCCAAAGTATTAATTCAAGTTATGCTTTCAACAAAAATCATAAACTTTAATGTTGATTTTCTCAAAATGTGTTTTTTTTTCTGATTTCAGTTCACTGTCTGTAGGATTCCAAGTGGACGGGTAGTTCTTTTGGGCTCAATTTCAAGAAGGATAATTTCTACTCCTTTAGTTTTGGTACGAATGCAGGGATTTTAATTTGAATGTTAAGAAAATGTTTTATACACAAAAAGGAGCATAATAAGTAAAAAATTCAGTATTTTCATCGTCAAACAATTACTAAGTATTAAAATCAAAATCCCTGCATTAATACCAAAACTACAGGTGTATGAAGTATTCTTCTTGAATTTGAGCCCAAAAGAACCACTCGATCACTTGGAATTCTACAGACAGTGAAAAAAATCCCAAAAAATTGTACCAAATGCCACAATGGGTTAGCAGGAATAATTAATGTTCTAGCACGGTAAATTTAAAGCTTTTATTACTAAATATCAGTTGAAAAAATTTCAAATAATTTACTTTAATTTTGTAATTTTTACTAGTTAATATTTATTTAGGATTTAAAAGTGTTGTGTCCCCTTAATAATCACTAATCACTGTGCATCGATGTGTTCAATATCATCTGTATTGAAGCAAGTGAATTCGTCACACCCTAATGCTCTACGAATACTAAATATAACAATATCCTACAATGTACGTATATATGATAAATATATAGTAAATAATAATTAGTAAGTGTTGATAAGATATGTATAAATCATCAGATTTTTCCAAAATAGATTATTTGATTTAAAGTGAAGAGACTGTCACTGGTTCAGGGTACTACTGCTGAAGGAGTGGAGGAGGAACCTTCTTTTCCCTGGGGCGGTATGCTACGGTCTTCCAGACCGAGATATACGCTATGCTGACCTGCGCTCAGAGGAACATGGAACTCGGAGCTAGGGATAGAATTATCACCATTTGTTCAGACAGTCAGGCGGCACTTAGAGCACTTATGGCTCATAGGACGACCTCCAGACTGGTCTGGGAATGCAAAGTGGTTGTAAATCAGCTGACCGCTCACAACAACAACTCAGGCTGCTCTGGTCCCTAGGGCACACCGGAATCAGGGGTAACGAAATAGCAGATAGACTTGCAGCTTTGGGAGCTGTACACCCTCCAATCGGGCCGGAGCCATACACAGGTGCTGCAAGGTGCCTGATAACGGGCGAAATCCGGGGCTGGATTGAGAGGGAGCATACTAAGGAATGGCAAGGAACTCTAGGATGCAGACAAGCCAAAGCGGTAATGGGACAGGACATCAATGTCGACTGGACCAAGTGCATCGCAGGAGGCAGCAGAAATAACTCCCGACTCCTGACACAGATAGTGACCGGGCACATCCGCCTGAGGTATCACGGTCTGAAGATTGGGAAGGAGGCTACGAGTATCTGCAGGTGGTGCGAGGGGGCGGAAGAAACGCCTACCCATGTACTGACTGTTTGCCCGAAATTTACGCAGCTCAGGCATCAGTGCTGGGAGGAGCTTTTCCACACGTACGAAGAGATTAGGGCACTCGACGCGGGAGCCATATTGACCTTCTGGAGAAGGGCAGGCTTACCTGCGTAGGAGACGCCATGACGAAGGGTGGTACAATGGGTTTACAGCCTAAGTGCCAGGGATCTTGGTAGTCCCCCCTTCATAGTAATAATAATAATAATAAGTGAAAGGATTGATTTTCTTTGGCTTATATCCCTTGGCATAATTTTTGAGGAGTTTTTAAATTTATATATTTACTAATGACAATTTTATTTCTACGGTTTAGGATTGCAAGTAGCATTGACCACTTTGCCCATAGACTAGAAGGTTTGTATTTTTGATAGTTCGATAGTTCCTTAGAATACACTATCAAAATATATTCAGAAAATGAAGTAGCTTTGTGATGTTGATGAAACTGCATAAATGTTTGCATACTTTCTGCTTCAAAGTTCCTAATCAAGGCTTCTACATCTTTATTATACTCTGATTCTGATTCATAATTAGATGAATTATTCATCGTACTTGCCATATTCTAAATCCCTATATAAAAAAGTCATGTCCGGATGAAGTGAAGCCAAGAATGCGTCAATGATTAGCTCATGTAGTGCGAATTCGTCAAAAGTATCGTTATAATTTTTTTATTTGTTTTTGAATTCTAAAATTGATTCTAATATTAAAAATATAATATAATACTATAATTGTTGAGAATAAGCGAGCAGAGTTCCAACGACTGCGGAGAGAACACGATGGGACTATGCTTCCCCCTCTCCCCGTCCAACTGCGGCCAGCGTCGACGTCGCGGCTGCGGCGGCGACGCTCTCTTCTCTGTATGCTCCCATACGAGACAGACGCGTTCGCGAGTCTTTTGTGCTTTAGTAATTCTATTGTTTCGTCAGCTTGATTCTTTTTGTAATTAATATTTGTTAAGTAAGCTCGAGGTAAGATTGAATAAAGAAAGTGTTTATAGGAAAATAAAGAGTGTTTATATTCCCAAGTCACGCAGGGTCTAGTCTAAGCCCAACAGGTTATGGGCCCAGCACGCTTCCACTGCACTGCTTGGGATTCTCTAGACCTGCGCGTGCACTTGAAAATACCTCGCGAGTGAAGTGCCAAAATTACGAATTTGCCTTTTCAGGATAAAACCGTTGAAGGTAAATAGCTCGATCAAAAGCTTGAAGTCAAGTTAGAAGTGTTTTGTTTTTTGCTCCTGTTTCGATCGGCAACGTTTGACGCCTGCGGAGGAAAAGGCCAAGGAGACGACCTGCCGGTCTGCTTTGTTACGAGGGGCGACTTCTCAGCTCGAGCGAAAGCATGTCTGATCGGGCAAGGAGGGTGTCTTTGCAGATACAGAAGACAAGAGGTAAGTCGCAGTGTTTTTATTCTCGAAGTGAGCGAGTGAAAAATTTTGACGTGCGTGAAGACAGTCAAAATTTCATGACGCAAAAACCATAACGCGGCATTCGGCAGGCGATTCCGAGAATCAGCTCGAGGCCGGCAATGTATTTAAATGTGCCTGTGCACACGCGGCGAGGCAAAATGGCGGCGCCCGGCAACGCGGGAAGTCGTTAGCGCGGGAAAGAGAAGCCGTTGGCGCGGTCAAGCGCGAGCGCCATATTGCTCTCAGTGAACATTAGAGCGACGGGGCGAGTTAGTTCCCCATGCGCACGAACGATGGCGCTAGTTCCATTAAAATGCTTGATTGCACGTACACGTACGTGAATGTTCGAAAATGCTAAGTTGCAAACTGAGAACAACGGCTCGAATGTAGATTGAAAATTCATTCTTGAATAAAATCTTAATCTATGTTGCGACTTATTGATCGAATCGGGAAGAGGAAATGTCACTAAAATTAGACTCAAGTTCGACTAACCTATTATAAATAAAAATTGCAATTTTAAGTCCGATTAAAAAGTATAGTGAAACAGTTAACTGACTAGCTTGAATTTAACAGACGAGAAAAACCTGCAGTTGTTTCTGCTGCTCCAGAACCAGTAGCTGGAGATTTCAGAAACATATCCCGATGACTCTTTTTATCCAGAGTTGGATATTAATGAGAATATATATATATATATATATATATATATAATGACTTCGAGTGGTAAAAGATTCGATATAGGTAAAGTTTGAATTTTTCTGATAAGTTCGAAAATTTAAAATTCGATCTACCACTATAAAATATGTACATATTAAAATAGCATGCTGTTCAGTTCCAAAAATTTTAATGTTGGCCGGTACATGCAGGGTAGTGTATGTTGTTGCTGCTACACTGTGTGTGATGTAAAATCACGGTTTTATTTCTTTAAAAAAAAAAAAAAAAAAAAAAAAAAAAAAAAAAAAAAAAAAAAAAAATTAAACAGGCAATTTGCATTGCTTTCTTGATTGTTGTTCGTCAACTAAGTACATGCTTAATAACTTGCTACACGTGATAGAGCGTTTATTTTGATTGTCGTTCGTCAAAACAAACAACTCATTTACAAATTGTTCTTAGATAACTCTCTCATCGAGGAACGTTTACTGGAATCTGTGAAGAAGGAGATCCAAAGGTTCCGAGCTGAAGAGGCAGCTTCAGCTGAGACGGTTGACCCAAGCCAACGTGGGAATACCTCGTCCCCAAAGCTAGAGGTTGACACTGAAATTGCTGACGGTGGGCCGGCCTATAAGCTTGATAGAGGAAAAGAGCAAAAGTTCGATTTTGTGGATGACAGCTGGAAGGTTAAGTTTGAGAAAAGCTTGAAAGGTAAATCCACCCCAGTTGTTAAATCAAATATACCGATACAACTGAATTTAGGACTGAACAAATTCCGTCAAGATGTGGGGACAGCTAAGTTTGGAAAGTTTAATGAAAAAATTGAAATTTCAGAGGTAACGGCTAAGATGGACGAATTAGAGAAAGAAAACAAAGAGTTGAGAGGGATAATCGAAAATGAGTGCAATCGAGTACATGATGACGTAGTCGACGAATTGATCAGGCACAAATATGCAGTGGAAGAGAGGTACAGCTGGATGGCGGAAAAAGTACAAGAATGGGCAGAACAAGACCGACTGTACGAGGCAGAGCAGATTTCATCAGATGGAAAATCTGCACAAGATAACCGTCAGTCATCGAATCAAAAAGCTACAAATCAAGTAGTTACAAAACCTCATGTGAGTAGAGAAGTTTTAGCAAAACTAGTTCAGGATAAAGTTAACAAAATTGATTCGAATAAAAGTACCAATATAAAAGATAAAATACAGATCAAAGTAACGAATAAAGATAGTACTTTCCGTAGAGAATACAAATTAACACAAAGTTTGAATGTTAATACATTTTTAGACTTTTTAACTTCAGAAGTAACTCTCACTGATTTATTGTACGTAATTGATTCGACGGTTAAACCATCACGCGTGGCTGATCAAACTAAGTTGGATAAAGATAAAGTTCGAGTTAGAGACATTATTATCAATAGAATCGATATCTCTTATTACGAAAAAGTATCGGATATCCAGAATCCTATTGAAATGTTTAATGAAATTAAACGCATTAAAGCAAATGAAATGAACGTGACTACAAGAAGCATTCGAAAAGAATTGCACTCTATCCGATATAATCCAAATAAAGAGAAAGCATCGGCTTTCTGGGATAGATTTGATAAATTAGTTCGATCATATAATAAATTACCCAACACAACTTTATTATCAGACGACGAAATATGCGATGCATTCTATGAAGCGATTGTCGTACATTTACCTCAAGTTAAAGAATCTTGAATTCTTGAATAAAAATACGACTGGTAAACTTTTAACTTTAAACCAACTTAAAGATTATATTGTACGACAGGAAACAGCTCGAATTGGATCAGGCGAATCAGCTGAAAAATCTACAGAAGCTGGAGCAAAAGCATATTACGTGTCTGATCCTGGGGCGCTTTGTTACAAATGCGGTAATAAGGGCCACTACCAGGACGAATGCACAAGATCAAGGAAAATGTGCTTCAGATGCAAGAGATATGAAGGGCATGTCCGTGCAAACTGCCCATACACGGAGAGTCAGCAGGAAAAGGTTTTGAAGGAGAATGAAAACCAAAGAAGGTATGAATCCTCAAATTCTAATCGGGGTGGTAAATGCGGTGGCCCCAGTCGTGGTGTAAAACGACGCAATTATGAGCCACAGAAGGGTAGCAACCCTAAGAAAACCAAGTTCGATAGAGGCCATGCCCGAAGCAGATCACGGGGGAGAGGTAGACAAAATAGACAAAACAACTCTAATACTACCAAAACCTCCGAATCTGGTGAGTGCAAAGGTCTATATGTAGACAGTACACCACTTAACGCGGAAGAAAGCGATAAAAACCAACTGATTAGATTTCTGGCGGACTCTGGTGCTACGGAGCACATGACTAATTCTAAATTAATTTTTAAAAGATTTTTGAAGTGATAACTTCTTATGGGACGGAGTGAATTGGTTGGAATGCGTTACGGCGCCGTTATGTCTGGCTATCCCCACCCTGCCGTCTCTTGGCTTCTCTCTCGCACGCATACGGCGACTCAGCGGAGACATCCCCACCCTGCGGTCTCTTGCTTCCTCTCTCGCACGCATACGGCGGCTCAGCGGAGACATCCCCACTCTGCGCGCGCTTTCTTCTCTCTACTGGCACGTGTTCTCTCTCTCTCTCGCTCTCTCTCACTCGCTCGCGTCTACATGCCCTCTCTCTTTCGCATACTGTATATGCTCCACTACAGACGCTCTCTATCTCTCCCTTTCTTTCCTCGGCACTTTTCTCTTAGAGCGCGTGCACAGTAAACATAACCTTTACATTAGTAAAACTTTTGAAGTGAACATTGTGTTATTAAATTGTGTTAGTAAACAGATAGTTATTTTGATTTTTCAATTACCGAGTGTGATATTTACGTGTATATTGATAATCATATTGTTGTGTTAAATACCAGCCAGTCAACTTAAACTGTTAAATAATGATAAATATTGTACATAAAATATATATTTTACATTCAAAAGGAAATTAAATTACGTTTTACTTATTCCTGATCAATTTATAAATTATTAGATTAACAAAAAATATAACTATAAAATTATTATTGCCATCATGCGTTAAACAAGTTCTATATTTGATAGTTTCTATAAATATCATATGAAGTTATCACTTCTGTCGGGCGTCCCGTGACGCACACGTTTTCTGTTTTGTTCTGGGAAATATAGAATAAGATAGAAAGTTTATTTTTTACTAGTTTTAAGCGTTTTTTATATTTGTATTTATTTAGTATGTAATGCCAGGGCTTGCGAACAGGTAACCTGTTTACCTCTGCAAGATTTCTAAGTATAACTGTAATAGTTATACTATGTAATAGTCTGGATTAAATAAATTGAAAAAAATTAATTGATAATACTAAAAAGATTGATATTAAATGTGCAAATGACAATGATTTAGCGATTTTAAAATCGGAGGGAGTAGGTAACATATCTGCTTACACCAAAAATGATGACTTTCTAAGCTTGAAAAATGTAATTTATGCTAAGTCATTGTCGGAAAATTTTCTATCACTGAGAAAATTTGTTGATAAGGGCTTAGGATTTGGATAACAAGAAAATTGATCCGATATCAAAAACGATCTTTGTCTCTGGGATAAATGAGCAACCTTATTGGGTAATTGAGTTAGAAACAAATAACTCGGAGAAAAATGAAAATAAAGTAAATAAGGTTGTTGCATATATAACCACAAGACGTCGTGAATATCCAACTGTAAGTGTTGCGCCCAATAAGGACATTGAGTCCGCAACCAAAAAGATAACTCGTGAATAAGACAAGCTCGAAAGTACAGAGATTGATGAAAATAATAAGCTTGATGAATCAATGCAAATTAACACTGAATTAGACATAGAAGTAAACCAAGATAGCAACGAGCTATGGTCTGGCTATTCAAATTTTGAAAATACGCTAAAAGATAGAAAAATTAATAATTTAACTGAATCCATTAATTTAGAGAGAATAGATTGTGAATCTAACATCAGTAAAATCAATAACTTGTTTTACACTAATAAAGCTATGCTATGGCACGTCAGATTGGGAAACGCTTCATTGAAAAAGTTGAAAGAATTCCAAAGAAAGTTTCCAAATTTGAAAAACTTGAAGGAAATTAAGTTCGATGATTCTGTACTTGATTGCAAAGTTTGTATTGTGTCAAAATTCAACAAGCTACCTTTCAGTTCGACTAGACAGAGAGCGAGTGAACCTCTACAAATTGTTCACGCAGATACAATGGGACCGATTAGTCCAGCTACACATCCCAAGAAATACAGATTTATATCTGTATTTATTGATGATCATTCACGACTTGCGATGGCGTATCCTATGGAACAGAAAAGCGAAACGGGTTATTGTCTTGAATCCTTCATTAAAAGCTCGAGAAATTTACTAGGATCCAATGTTAAGTTCTTTTACCTTAGATGTGATCAGGGTACAGAATTTATAGGAGGGTATACACAAGAAGTTCTAGATAGGTACGAAGCAGAGCTACAGTTAGCTAGCCCAGATACACCTGAGCATAATGGAGTGGCTGAACGTTTCAATCAGACCATCCAGAAACTCACGAGAGCTTTCATGTTTGATACACGCCTACCTGAGAATATGTGGGATCTTGCCCTGAATGCAGCCGTTTATTTCTATAACAGGACGCCTCATAGCTCGAAAGAAATGATATCGCCCTTACAAAAGTTCAAACCAGAATTTAAACTCAACCTGGAACAACTAAAGCGTTTTGGTTGTATAGCTTATATCAAAGTACAAAGGAAAACAGGACCTAAGTTTGATCAGCTGGGAAAACGAGTAGTATTGATAGGCTACAAACCAACTGGATATTTATTTTTAAAACCAGAAGAAGGAAAATACTACTAAAGCAGAGATGTTCGATTCAATGAAAAGCTCGTGTTTGGGGACAAATACAATAAAAACAGCATTAAGGATTGAGCAAATCCAATGGAAGAAATAAATAAAGAAACATGGCTTGTTAAGTTCGATGAAGAAGATGAAGTTTTGATCTCTGAAACGGAGGGAGAAAAACGGCGAAGAGGTCGCCCAAGAAAAGTAAAAGAAGTCGAATGTCCATCAGAGTCACAGGTACTTGAATCCGAATTAAACTTGCTGGAAAGCGATGAACTGAATGCGTTCATAGCAACTGTGGAATCCGAATTCCTACAGAGAAGCCATGAATACGAAAAACAAGCTTGAATGGCAAAAGGCTATTAGGAGCGAATTAGACTCAATGGAGAAAAACAAAGTCTGGACACTTGTCGACAGACCTGTGATTCAAGGAGGAAAAAGACCTAACATAATTGACTCAAGATGGGTTCTAAAAACAAAAGTTGGATTGAATAATGAAAACAAGTATAAAGCTCGACTTGTGATAAGGGGTTTCAAAGATCAAAACCATTATAAATTAATGGAAACATATGCACCTGTTTCTCGGCTACCTCTGATTAGATCAGTGCTAGCAATTATAAATAAGTTTGATCTCGAAGTAAGACAGCTTGATGTTAAGACAGCTTTTCTGAATGGAACAATCGACAGTGAAATATACATGGAAATACCTGAGGGTATTGATGTTTCTCCTGCAATCAGACGAAATAAAGTCTGTAAAATTCATCGTGCTTTGTACGGTTTGAAAATAAGTCCGAAAAGATGGTATAAAAAATTTACAGAAGTTGTAATAAAACTAGGTATAGAGTCTCATGATTCAGAGCCCTGTCTCTTTAATTGGCGCAACAATGAAAAATATCTGATAATGTTGCTGTATGTTGATGACATACTGATAGCCAGTAATGACACACATTAAGCTTGATGAAATTACGTCAAAACTTAAATTGGAATTCGAAATGTCCGATATGGGAGAGCCCAAGAGTTTCCTTGGCATCGAAATAAATCGAGACAGGCGAAATCAAACGATGACTCTGACTCTAGAAAATTACATTTACAAAATGCTGAAACGTTTTAGATATAGTGAAATGCATCCTCAGAGAACGCCAATGGTGACAAATCAAGTGTCAAACCGAGAAAGGCGAGAAAGAGAGGAAAGCGAAGATCAGCTCGAAAATACTCTGAACAAAACAAATGGTCCTTATAGAGATATAGTAGGTTCTCTCTTGAATCTTGCTAACACGGTACGTCCCGACATAGCATATGCGGTGAATGTGTTAAGCAGACACCAAATCAATCCCACTGATGAGGAGTGGAAACTGGTGAAACGAGTTTGCAGATACTTGAAACACACCAGAAGTCTGGGTCTTAAGTTTGAAGGAAAGCTCGATAATTTACAAGGTTTTTCAGATGCCAGTTTTGCTGACTGTAAAGGTTCGATTACAACAAGGGGTTTTGTAATTAAACTCTATGGTGACACAGTATCGTGGAAAACCCATAGACAGAAATTCGTAGCCTTATGAACCTGTCAAGCTGAATATGTAGCTATGAGCGAGGCTAGTCAGGAGATGGTATCTCTACAAAACTCGTTAAGCTTGATTCTGAAAAACTCCTTTTTGCCAATGATTCTTTGGTGCGATAATAAAGCTGCTGAGGCTAGTACTCAAGTGAACAGTACAAATAAACTCAGACATATGACCGTAGTTAGAGAACACTTTGTTCGAGAGTGCGTAGCCAAAAATCTAATCAAAGTCAATTGGATTGCATCAAAAGATCAAATAGCAGATATATTCACAAAGGCGTTGCCTTTTGAATTACATGCTAAACTAACGAAATTTCTTTTAAACTATTATTTAAAATATTAACATTTGTTTGCTTCTTTCAGACGCTAAACCGTAAAGCTGGACGACGTCATTGAAATCTGCTCGGGAGGGAGTGTTGAGGATAAGCGAGCAGAGTTCCAACGACTGCGGAGAGAACAGGATGGGACTATGCTTCCCCCTCTCCCCGTCCAACTGCGGCCAGTCGACGTCGCGGCTGCGGCGTCGACGCTCTCTTCTCTGTATGCTCCCATACGAGACAGACGCGTTCGCGAGTCTTTTGTGCTTTAGTAATTCTATTGTTTCGTCAGCTTGATTCTTTTTGTAATTAATATTTGTTAAGTAAGTTCGAGGTAAGATTGAATAAAAGAATAATACATATCAAATTAAAATTTGTGTATTTATAATATTCTATATTGTAAATATTATTATTGTTACAAAAAGAAACATGATGTGAACGTTGACACGAACTAAGTTGAGACATAACCTTAAAATTTTAAAAGGAAGTTGGCGACGAAACTGCGGCAATTTTGAAATTTATATGAGCGCGAAATGAATCTATATATTTCTGTGATAGAAAACAAATATAAAAATATCAATCAAGCATTTATATTTCATTTAATAAGTTAATGAATTAATAGTTCACTACAGTGCGCACGCAAGTCTAGTATCATAAAAAAGCTATCTGTCCCCAAGATGTCATAAGACGTTAGGAAAAGACTGATGTAATCGTTGAGCAAGCACGCTGCGAGACGTTTTTCACAGTAGCAAATACTGCCGATATTTCGATGCGTTTCACTTCAAATTCAGAGAAATGTCATCGTCTTTCTACGTGTACGATATAAAAGAGAAATGTGAATATACTTACGCTGCTATTCGACGAAGCCTTCCAAAGCAAATACGCTCAAATCTCGTTTTTCTCAGTATGACGGGCACTCTGTGTGATGTGTACACAGAACCATTCACTTTCACGAATGAACCTCTTGCGAATAGAGCAGTAAGTTAAAGTGCGCATGCGCCAACCGACTGCATATCCTCTGCATGCAATAATGCTCGCGAATAATGCCTCGTTTTTACCGTCTACGATCGGAGAATAATGACGTATTTTTGCCGAGGTATGGGAAAAAGACAATTAAAAGGAAACTAAGTGCCAAGAACTAGGCAGCAGTTTTTAATCTTTTAGATTTTGTTGAGCTGAAACGTTGTGAACCGAACATCGAGAATCCCTCTATTAACGGCATTGGCGAGGTCGCGGATGTTATTTATGACTGACGTGTTTGAACGATAGAAAAAGCTGCTAGTAATAAGTTTGGTTTGTTGGATAATAGAAAAGTTAGGGTTTTCGGTGAGCGTATAGGTCCTCAGATGTTTTGCAATTCCAGGTTTGTATCTTGCGCTACTTAAATATCAAACTCGCAAGCTATACTTGCAGTATTCTACCGGAGCCAAATGTTGTCGGTGATTACCCTTTTAGAGTCGATAGAGATGGTACGGTACTGGTAATAACTGATACTTAGTCAACAGCTAACTCGAATAGGTCACAATAAATTAAGGGTCATACTCCTTAGCTCTACGACTGGATGTTGCTCCCTGTCGACCAGAGACGCGTGATCACTAAAGCTGTACGCTTGGTTAAAGTTACAGCAGTGAAGGCCTTCATTATATATTATTTTACAGTAAAGAAAACTATAATGTGCACCAAGGGATAAGTAATAAAAAAATAACACTCTGCAATATTGGAATCCTCTAAAATAAATTTTTAATAATACCTTATTCTAAGAAATTTCAATTGGAAATTCGGAACAGAAAAAGGATCAATTTTCTACCAGGGGTTAAATAATGTTTGTTTGTTCTTTCTTACTCCTTCGAATCCGTTGCGAATGAAGGGTTGACCTAAGCAATTATAAAAAAAGCACGGCGTTAAAAGAGAAAAGTGGCTGTAAAGAAACAAAAATGGTGATTGAAGAGCATTAACCTCGCTAATCGAAGCCGAATTTTCTTCCTAGTATTTAAAAATGCAATTTGTTAATGGTAGCTAAATTCTACTATCATATTCTATTAATTTACCTGATGTGGATTGAGCATTTACATCAGCTCCATGCGCAATAAGCAGGCTTACTATATCTACATGTCCAGCACTAGCAGCTTCCATCAAAGGAGTACAATCTCCTTTGATTCCTCTATCTTCTACGTTCGCGTTCATAGCTAGTAAGACCTAAAATATACAAAAGTATTATTGCACAATTGTTTTTACTAATCAATGAATTACACTGATCAATAAATATAAATTTAAAATTCATCACAAATTTTATAATTTTAATATATTTTAAAAACGTTTTATGGTTTATTTCAAGATTCAAAACTTACAAAAATGACACCGCGTTAACTTTGCACAAAAAAGCCCTGCGCACTACAAAACAATAACTGTACACGCATATTCTGTACACATAAAACTTATACATAAATATTTTCTGTAAAAAATTCTCTACAAGCATTTTAGATCATACTACTACATCAGTCAACACTACACATTGTATTATCTATTGTTCCAACAATTTATAACAATTGGTTACACGATTCGTAGAGTCTGGTGTAGTAAAATACTCTAAAATGCGTGTAGGGAAATATTAGAAAAGCGAATATTCATGTACAATATTTATGTGTATATCAACTAAAGTATTATTGTGTACAATAATACTTTACTTTACTCAGGATCATCCTGACACCTAAACATCATCTAAAGGAAGAGTATTTTTTTCGGTATATTTGTTCTATACTTAGTGCGATGTATTATACACCTTGTCTCGCTATCTGGAAGACGATTTTAATACCCAGACATTGTCTACTGGAAGTG
Organism: Trichomalopsis sarcophagae; assembly: GCA_024372645.1. NCBI lineage: Eukaryota > Metazoa > Arthropoda > Insecta > Hymenoptera > Pteromalidae > Trichomalopsis > Trichomalopsis sarcophagae. The sequence continues at coordinate 86,982 of QLSS01000150.1, read as the reverse complement.
AAAATATTTTTTTGGCACATTAGTTGTAGCCTCAACTCAAAGCATTGTATGGTAGACCATTTTTCGCCATTCAGGATGTGATTTTGCAATACTTATAGGTAAAGATGAAATTTTGCACTTGACTGCTGTCGATAAATTTTTGTTTGTACATTTGCTGTATACTTATACTGTATCGTATCATAGACCCTGTTTCGCTATTCGCTATAATAATAAGTGTAGAATGTGTTATATATCAGTAAGTAATGTGTAACCTAAATTACAGGCCAATTTAACCTAGTTTTGTTGTGTAAAATACACGAAGAGAATTGGTTATTGTCAAACAATCTAAAAAACTGGACAAGTGAAAATTTTACCATTGATTTTCGTCTTAGGTATAAAATATACCATTTGTATTAAGACTGATTATATTTAATAATAAAAAACAATAAATGATATTTAAAAAAGAACAAAATATATTAAAAATAAAATATATACATACACTTTTATTTAACCTTTAAAGGGCCGGGTTTCGAGGTTTCAAAACCTCCTTTGAAAGTGCCCAAATTCATGTCTTGTATCACCCATCAACTATGTACAATGTTCCTATCATGGACCGAGCCGATATATCGGCTTTCCGGCCCTTTAAAGGTTAATCAACACCAAACCATAATATTAAAATAAATAATATTATTATTAGTACACGGAAAGAATTTTATAATAAAAATTACATAGAAATTAAGGATCAAAATTACCGTGCTAGCACAGTAACGTAGGGACGCCCCGCTATCTAGAGCACTTTTAAAGCATCGGCACAGTAACATTTTCGGTACTTTTTTATTTTTCTCCATAGTCTCTATATTATGATATTTTGTTGTATATTCTTAACGTCATATTATTGATATATAAAGGGTTATTTGTATATGATACACATTGAACCAAGAAATATGTTGGATTCAACTAGCGTACATCAGGGTTAGATTTGGCGGCCCACGATTACCGTGCTATTCCGGTAATTTTTACTGAAAAATTCCTTCCGTGTATAATAACATACCCTGCCGACTGCCATGTTACCACGAGCCCCACAAAACATGGCTTATATTATTACATTAATATATTTTTTCATTTAATATTTTTTTCAACTTGTTAACTTATAATTATCTTATTATTATATTCAACTTAAATTAAAGACTTCAATGTTATTAACTTAAAATTTTATATTAGTTTTATTTTAAACGCGTCATAATATGGCAACAGATCCCGTATTAAGTATATTTAAAAACCGGGTTAAAACAGTCACAATATCATATATCTGTTGTATAACTCTAACAACCTATCGAAGCTGTTCAATTAACATGACATCAACATCTATATTATATCAAGCCTTTTTTAAGTTAATTCGTCTCATTGTCAGATCTCCATCCAAAGAACATCTAAAAAACTATGACCGTTACCATGACGAACATTTCGCATTTATCGTCAATAGTAATGTAGTTGTGTCTTGACGTCAAATTTAAATAAAATCTAATTCTTTCGGTATTATGTTTAATACATCACATCACATTTAAATCGATATATTTCTTGAATAACTACATTATATTACTCAATATCAAGGGGCGCAGTATCCTTTTTTTTTAATAACCACTAGTCAGGTGATCTTATCTCACCTGCTGAACTTTAATGTGAGATGTTTGACATATATAAAATTGATTTCACTACAATCGTTAGCATATATGTAACTCCAAATTTATTGGTACCGCCGTGACTATCTAAAGCAATTTTGTACCTTGATGTCATCGTAATATACAAATAGGTTTTACAAAGAGTTTTACAAATAATTATTTATTCGCGAGAACTAGCATAAGCTCGAGAGCTTTATTGTTACTAGAGATACTTGATTTGAATGGATGGACTGGATATCTAGATGTATAATATATATCTAAATGCACAAGTGGACGCGTGACTGTCGCGTTGGTGGGACATGCGCGGACACTCTCGTGCGCGGACTGTAGTCTGTCCGCTTTTAGTGAAAGATACTGAGTCCGCTTTTATACTTACGCTTGGACGTTGTGGATGTCCTGGAGTTCTTACCTTTGTGACTATTGATGATGTAGGCACTTGATTATCCTTCTATTTACTTTTTTAGGATTTAGGTTGTTTTAGATTACTCTTAATTAATAGAATAATAATTGTAGAAACTGATTAAATTGTTATCTTTGTTTTATTGGGGACAACCCAGAACTCAGCGGACAATACAGTTTCTTTGCAGGTGAAAATGCGTAAGATATATTAGTACAGATAAAATATACTTGTCTAATGAATACAGTCAGACTTTAGCAGATGTCATTGGCCAGGAATGCAAAACTATAGATGCTTGCAGACAAGCTTCAACCACTGTCAAAGGACCTTCAATTCATATTGTAAATGAACGTTGAACGTTTTGGTAATATTGTTTAATTTACCACAAAATATAGCTTAAGGTGCAGCAGATAACTGAAGTGCATTCAAAATTATTTTAAGCCTCAACTTTTAGTTATCAATCTCAGATTCATTCCAAAATTGAAAACAAAACATTTAAGGATTTTATTAGTATTAAGGATAATTTATTTAATAAAATTACCATTATTTATTATTATTGAAACCAATTTTATAAAATGTTCGACAGTTCCTTCACGTGTAAAATTATAAGTACTTTTCTTCTCTGTAGTAACAGGGTATGTTTTTGTAAAAAAAAATGCGGCATAAAATAATGCTAATATAGGTTAAGGAACTATTATAAAATAGTACATTATGATATTTGTGACGTAAGTGGCACTTTATTACACGGCGCGCAGTTAGTGCCAGAGCGTAGCGAGAGCGATACCGCAGCGCCATGTAATAAAATGCCAACTTAGGTTACAAGCATCGTATACTATTTTATAGCATCTGCCTGCCCTAAGTCCGCTATCTCACAACTATCCGTAACACAAGCAATCCTGTACTGTATACGGCGCAATAAAGGATTACTTAGCTCACGGATAGGCGTGATATAAACAAGAACTTAGGTTACGCAGTGCTATAAAAATAATTTATAGCACAGTGTGGGCTTCAATCCGCGACCTATTCATATACTATAATCCGGACACCTATCCGTGACCTAAGTAGTCCATTATTGCACCGTCTTAGACAAATGCTCTATTATCCAATAATTGTCATTTTAAAGCTATAACATATAATAAAACGTTTATTACAGTTTTTTTAAATCGTCAGTGATTTCACAGTGGCTAATCAACAACAGAAATAATAATACATACCAACTCGCAACTCGAGCCCAAACGAAGAATCCCAACACACAAACGTATTTAAATAACTCTCGTATAGTATAATTATTTATTTGTTTTTCTTTAGTACCTATATCTCCCGTCTCTTTTTAAAAGATTCAGCCCAAGTATTCAAAACAGCTACAATAGTGAAATCAAAATTATTTTCTATTTCGATGTCTGAGTGGAATAAGGTTGTATCATGGCGGCGTCTTCGGAAACGTCGTATCATAGAGGCGACTTTCTTTTTTCTAATTTTGTAGTGGTAACACTGTGTGATTTTTAAATACGACTTTACAAGGCATAAAATGCGCGTGAAAAATTCTGAAAATAATTAAAATGACTTATTTTTCATTGCCTTTGCATATATTATGAAAATTTATGAAATTAAGATAATCGAATTCAACTTAATGGACAAATTCAATCATATTATTTTGACGTATATACACCAAACCCCAAGAATATAAAGATCAGTCTTTGATCTGAGTTAAAGTCCTCGACTTTAGCTGATCAACTGCTAACAAAAATTTGCAGGCCCATTACTAATTACCAAAAATAGCCTTTTATGCATTGTAAAGTCGTATTTAAAAATCACGCTGTGCTACCACTACAAAATTAGAGGAAATAATATCGCATCTGTGGAAGCAGACGGCTGGACGATGCGAAATAAAGAAGACGAGTGTGATCATGAACCCCAAATTATCTTGGTGGATGGGGGATTTATGGAAATGTCAAACTTCAAAGAAGAAGCCAACCAGGCTAGTTAACGGGCTCCACGGAAGTATTCTTTAAAAATAGTACCTGTGAGGATTCGGTGTCGGAGGGCCACTTGTGCAAAGCTTGCTCTGCCTATGTCACATAAAAAAACACACACACACCTGTACGGACATTTTTCAAAAAATACGATTTGTCGACTAAAAATTGATCAAAAAACTCTCCCTACATGTTCGTACACAAATATTAAAAATTATCATTACGCGGCATTTTTAGGAAGAAATCAATTTCTAAAGCCAAAATACTGTATCAGATTTATTACATTAAGAAGGCAATAAATTCATTCATTAAAACTTTTAATAAGTGGCGAATAATCGTTGACGTTAGAAAAGAAGTGACTGCTCCAAAACAAAGGAAAGGGGCAGAACAAAACTTTAAAATGTTTTTCTACCATGTTATTTAAGCTGACTTTTAGCCGTGATTAGGTTCAGATTAGTACATGTAGAAATGTGCTATAGAGGTGTGATCGTAACGCTTTTCGAAGAATAGGCCATCTTCCAAATCCTATAAATCTAGTTATAATTTATGGATTTTAACAATTAAGGCGTAAAATAGAATATTTGTTCAAAACAAACGTTTTGGTGCAGACTGACAACCCTCGATAAGCTTATACACTAGCTTTTCTAGCTTTGTTATATACTCCTCTTCTTCCTTGCGAACTTCTATGGCTTCTTGTCGGGACTTCCTGTATTTCGCAATTCGTCGGGTTAGCGAGGTCCGGTGACAACGTTCGCCAAACTTTCCATTCTGCTCGTTCTTAGTCAAAGAAATTCTCCTCTTACTCAAAGCTCTGGCACCTTTAAAAGGTACGAATTTTGTTCTCTATCATCCCTGGCTCTTCCAACGCCTTCGCGAGGTGCGCGTCTTAATTGTCCTATGCACGTTGGTTCTACCCTAGGCATACTCGATTGTTTTCCTGATTGTATCCTTTAGGGCCGTTAAGTGGACATCTTGCTTTCCTGGTTCAGAGGTTGGGATTCCCGATGTCGATGATTCTGGCACTTTTAGCGTATTCTCCTTATTCTTCGTTCTCATTTTTTCCCTCCTTGTCTCTTCTACGCACGTGCACCTTTTAAGCCGTTCCGTCGCTCCCCAGCCACTCACGTTATCTTCTACCTCAGATCTGATCGTGGGGCATCCTTCGCCAGTCACGGTGGCCTCAGCAGCCCCCCTCCCTCCTAACCACAGCATGGTCCTATTCCAGACGCCATCTAGCACTGCTACGGCCAAGAAGATTTTCGCCGATTGATATATACGATTTAAAATAGGGTACGACGACTACAAGCAATTTCCGTGCAGCTATAGTTAAGTAATCAAGTCCTCTTCTATAAATCAAATAGCCTCTACCAACGAGAGCGGTATTCCTTGCAGTCTCAGTGAGTTTTTTGATCAAATAGCAATTCAAATATTATCTCAAATGCCTCAAATCAGGGAACACGTAAAATGGTAAAGAAAGCTACTAGAAAAATCACTACTTTGTGGAAAAAAGTTGAAGAAAATAAGAGCACTTTGAAAAGCTTGATACTAAGCAATGGATTACACCAAAACAGGCACCCACCCAAATCGACTCTTCTCAAGATGAGAAACATCAAACATGCAAATTATTCAAAAGTTCCACTTTTGAGGGCGTCACTGGCTATTCGGTACATCCAAGTCAAGAGTTTTATCTCAGTAAAAGTGATTACTGTATGAGAGTCAAGTTTTCCTATCAAGTACGATTTTGAAGACAGTTTACACAAATTAAATATAAAACAAACGAAATTTACGTAAAAAACGACCTACGGACCATGATCGATAAACGGCTCATACCAAATGAGTTTCATGATTTTTATAGAGAACTTATAGAAATATAGAAATGAAAACTTTATTAATTTATGTAAATTGTTGTTCAATTAATTATTCATGATTGGACGGCACAACCACAAACCGCGCTCTGTCGTCCCAGATCCAACACTTTCGCCCTTGTATCAAAATATACTATTGTGTAGGGTATAGGGTTATATTTCTGTAGGGTTTGTATGGTGTCTTCGCCGCGAGAATCTGAACTGTACTACTCTTTGCCGGAAAATCTGAACCGTAGAGACCAAAGACAGATACAAAATTTAGATACAAAATTTTACTATGATGAAATTTACCTATTTAATTACGTTAATTACGTATGTCATTAGTACCAAATTTAAACATTTTATCACGTAATATAACGTAATTTTACTACATATTTAAGATTTAATTTATTTTTCTTATATTTCTAGACATACAACCTTTAATTATTAATTATATGGCTTATAATTATAAATTATAATAATAAATATTAATTAATAATATATTATCTGTATAATATATCTATCTACATAATATTAATTTGAATAAATGAATAATAAATTTCTATCCAAAACGTCATTTCCAGTTCAATTTATTAAAATTCCTCCAATTCTAATTGAAATTTTCCTAATTGTCACATGAGTCCTAACATCTAAGAATATTCCTACCGTTTTATTTGTTTTCTTTTACTACAGCAATATTGCAATATTTCAATGTAAAAATGAATTATACAACTTTCCGGATTTTTAGAGAATTTTTCTAGACTTCTTGGAATTTTAACGTTGATAATATACTTATGATTATGAACGAGATTTTTTGGTGGTTAAACTTGCGGTAATTTAAATGTAGCACTATATATCATTTACCATAACTATAATAGGTTAACCTCAGGATCATCTTGACACCTGGACATCATCTACGGAAAGTGAAAATTTTTTTTGGTACATTTGTTGCATACTCAGTGCGTTGTATCATAGACCATATCTCGCCATCCGGGAAGTAATTTTGTCACTGGACATCGTCTACAAGAAGAGAATTTTTGTTTGGTATATTTGTTATATACTTAGTACGTTGTATCATAAACCATGTCTCGACCATCCAGGAGAAAATTTTGATACCTGGACATTGTCTACTGAAAGTAAACATTTTTATTGGCACATTAGTTGTAGCCTTAGAGTATTGTATGGTACACCATATTTTGCCATTCAGCACGTGATTTTGCAATATTTTTAGGTAAAGATAAAATTTTGCACTTTCCTGGAATTTTGACGCAGATCATATGCTTATGACATTGTCTGCTGTAGTTAAAATTTTGTATGGTACATTTGTTGTATACTTATAGTGCACCATATCGTAGACCCATTTTCACTATTCTTTACAATAATAAGGGTTGAATAGTTATGTATCAGTAAAAAATATGTAACCTAAATTACGGGCCAATTTTACCCTGTTTTCATCGTGTAAAATACACGAAGACAATTGGTTATTGTTTAACAACCTGAAAAACCGCTACCAATTCATTGGCACATAGTTCCCTTAAACTAAATTTGTAGGTCTAATAAATAGAATATTGTTTTAATATACAGTATAAAGTATAATTTGCTGCTAATGTATGAGGCGGTTTATGATACATAATTTAATATATAAGTTTTGGATGGTTCATTGTTCAAAATTTTGCTGACCCCTCTGTTTTTTTTATTATAGAATCCGAACGCTGTCGTCAATTTTTTTTTTCAGAGAATATATAATATAGTTGCTATCCTTAAATTGTTAAAAACAAGAAACACAATTAAATTCGTCTAAAAACAAGAAGTTTAATTTATTAAAACATAATACATTAGATTAATAATTGTACATTATTTACATGTGGTCAACTAACCTAAAAATAAGAGAATCAACAATTAAATGTTTATGCTCCCAATTCTGTTAATTGTTGCCAATCTTAATATGTTCTTATTTAAATTTAATTCACAAGATTTTCCTACTAAACTTCTGAAACACTATTGCAAGATTTAAACAAAAATAACTTTTACAAATTCTCTTAGATGATTACTCCGGAATCTTCTCTGTCTCTCCCCCTTTCTATCTCCCTCGTGTTTAGTCTCTCCGATGTGTGGTGCCACATCCAAAACAGCTGGTCACTCAATACACATGCCCCTGTATTCAAAGCTTACACCTTCCTCCCCGAGGAGCTTAATTTTCTTGCGAAAGCAAATTAAGCTTGAAATTTCTGACAGCAATCATCCGCGAGTAAAATCTTTGTAACATAGCATAGACCTAATGATTTTTGTACGTCCTGAATTTATTTCAAATACCAAATCTGAGATTTTTCTTTGTATTTGAAAGGGGCCAGTTCTTATCTCGTCCATTTTGTTGCTGTTTAATTTATTGTTAGAATCTTCGTATTTCTCAATTCAGAAGGGAGTAATTCCGTAGACTCACCACTCATTAGATAGGTAGGCGAAAATCCTGCTACTGTATGAACTGTATTATTGTAGGCTTTTGAGCATTCTTTTGCGATCTTTGACCAAGCCTTCTTTTTATCACTAGTAATATTTCAATCTTACTTTCCTTAGGAGTTTTATTGATTAGTTTTATGAAGTCTTGGCGCTACTTGATTTTTAGAGCATACGATATAAGCAAATCTGGTGAAACGGTACACCAGTAAATGTAAATATCTTTTCGTCGATCTTTGTCCACCGTAGCCACTAGCTTTCTCGTGGGCCCAATTATGAGATCAATCCAAATCTCTTGTTTATTGTCGTTTTATTTTTGATGCAAATTTTGCATCTTATGCAAATCAATTTTATATTAATCGATAAATTTGGTGCCGTATAAAATAGTTTCATTTTTGCTTCTAATTGGTTCATTCCAATATAGCAAAATTCTTCATGGATTTTTTTTATTACTAGTTTACTCTATTCTTCACTGAGGACTTTTTATTTCTTTTTTTTTTGTCTTGTTTATAATAGATATTATTTTTCATGATAAGATATTTCTCATCTTTTAAACTTGTGTTCTTTTGTTGATCAATTACTAGATCGTTTAGGCTTATAATATTGACTGTTTTTAACTTATCTTTGTCATTCTCATCGTGTTCGTAGACAGGGTTCCTGCTGAGACAGTCAGCTTCGGTATTTTCTTTTCCAGGATTATATATGATTTTGCAATTATATTGAGAAATATAGTGTGACATTTTTCCTAATTCGTCATCTGTTCTATTTTTTATGTTTAGATCTTTAAACGGTTTATGGTCGGTGTAAATGGTAAATGTATTTCTAATCAGGCAATGTTGCCAAAACTTTGAGCTTTCTTTTATGGCTAAGCATTCTAGAAAGATTGCTTCCTTTTTTTCTGTGACTCACTCAACTTTTTGTGACTGTTTTAATATGGCTCCTATACCCTTGATACTTGCGTCTGTGTATACATACGTTGGAGCTTTTTGATTATAGATAGCTAGGATCGGCTTTGATCATGAATACTCAATAACTTTATTGAAAGCAGCATCACAATCGTTCGACGAACTAAAACTTACATATATTCTGAGTAGATTACATAGAGGTTCAAGTAATACTGAGACGTTCGTGATGTATTCCCTATAAAAATTGACTTTACTTAGAAACTGTCTTTTCTGTTTTTTGGTACCGGAAAGTCTATTATAGATTTTAGATTGTCTTTTAAAGGAGTTACAGTATTCTCTGTAATAAAGTGACCCAAACATTTCACTGAGTTGGCTGCAAATCTGCATTTTGTAAGTTTTAGTCTGAATCCCTTTTCTACAATAGCGTCCAATAATTGTTTTAAATGATCAACCTGTTCTTCGAACGTCTTTTAGAAAATCAGTACATCGTCTATGTAATTCATGACAAAGTTTGATATATTGTGTTATCTAATTATATTTACTAAAATTCTCTGAAATAGCTGGATATGTTTTCAATTCAAACGGTAAAACTGTCCACTGGTAATGGTCCACACCTGCTTGTGCCACAAACCTAGTTTTTTCTCTATCTCGAACTCTCAATGGTATGGACCAGAAGGCTGAATTTATATCGAGTGTTGTGAAGAACTTGCAATCAACAGTTTTTACCATTAGATCCTCAATTAGGGGAAACGGTTGGAATTGAGGCAATATCAGTTTATTCAGATCTCTAAAATCAACACACAGTCTACTCTTTCTGCCTTCGTCTTTTTTATAAGCTAATGTGACTGGCGCTGCAAAAAGGCCGTAACATTCTTCAATAAGTTGACGTTTTAATAAATGAGTTGCTTGGCCTTCAATTTTTGCCTTGTCCTCTAATGAACATCTGTATGGTCTCTTTGAACAATATTTGTTTGTTTACAGGTCTATTGAATACTTCGTAATTTTTGACGTTACCAATGTAATATTTCTCTTTTGCAAATATACTTTTATAATTATCTAATAGCTTAATAATTGTACATCTCTGGTTAGTATCTAAATGATTAATATACATATTGAATTCTTCTATATCAATACCTTTATTAAAATTTACTTGAAATTTTGTGAATGCATTTTCCATTTCTATGTTTTCTCTTGTATCTTAATTTTATTATTATTTTTAATTTTTATATATTTTGGTATCAGCATATCTTCTGATACTATTTCTTTTTTTTACTAATTTTTGTTTTATTTCTTTTTGTAAATGGATATTTAAATTCCTATCATGGATCAATCCAAATCTATCTAAGTGTCTAGTCCTAATATCATATCGTGATTGAAATTTTCATTATTATACACGAATGCATTGATTTTCTTTTTCTTTTTTTAGTATACCTGCATTTAATGTTGTTAAGCAATCAGTTTTCCCCCTACCACTCGTTGTTTTTATTGTGCTACTAAAGTTATCTTTGGTCAAATTTTTTATTTCTACTAATTTGGAATTTATCAAGGTTATGTTTAAACCAGGATCATAAATACCTGTGCATTCAATTGTAATTATTTAGTAACACCTTAATTTTAATCAGCGGGGGAATATATAGTTTCTTGGATTTTCGAAAGCGTCGATTTGTAATATAGAATTGTTTATTTTATTTTCAGTGTTTTCTTCTTTAAATCAACACAAATTTTCAGAACGATATCTGATTTTCTTACCTTTACTTTCGCAAATTTTATAAGGCTGTTTCAAAGTCAGTTTCGTTTCAGTTTTTGTTACTTTTGGTCTATTTTTATGTATTTTTAAAAAACTTTTTCCACTTGTGTTTTCACATTTCCTTAGTTCACTAAATAAATCAACTGAGTTAGCAGCCTCTTGTCTGTCAATTTTGTTTCTACCAAATGCTAGTAGTCCGTCAGCAATCAAATCCACTAACGTTCTATTATCCATATTTTTATTTATTTTCGGTAGTAAGTGTTCTTTTTTTAATGCATATTCTAGGATTGAACCAGTGAGATATTTGTAATTTAAAGCATAAGTAACAGATGACCAACCTTTATCTGTGACTGTGAAAAATTATCTTTCCATGTTGTCCACTCAGAGTTTAATGAATGTCTAATTAACATTAAATTGAACTAATCCTAATTGTATCATCTTAGAAAAATCTTACAATTTTAATTTTTTCAGCATCATTTTTTATGTTTAATCTGTTGCATTTACTTTCATATATGTGTTACCATTAGTTTGCATTTATTTTCTTTCCTTCAACTTTATCTAACACAAATGTTTCACGTAATTTTTTCAAATTTTTATATCATGTTTCCACTTATACCTTTATAGAGTTTTAAAATTTTGTCGTTTAATGTTATCCTAACATTTCTTCCTTAACCAAGTTTTTTAGTGATATTTAACTCTTTTAAATTCGTTTGGTTTCGATAATTCTGGGTGTTGTATGTGAGGCTGGTAAATTGTAACCATCTGTTATTGATTTGTTTTTTTTATTTATAATAATGTTCGATTTCGGATCTGCATCAGCCGCTAGTTTAAATTCAAATAGTAGCTTTGCCATGTCTACTTTGTTTTCCACAAACGTACTAATTGTTGCTTTATAATATAGTTGTTATTCTTAAATTGTTGGAAACAAGAAACAAAATTAGATTTGTCTTAAAATAAGAGAGTTTAATTTATTAAAACATAATACATTAGATTAATAATTGTACAGTATTTACACGTGGTCAATGTTACGTCATAGTCCAAAAAAAAAAAAAAAAAATATTTATTAAATAAAAATAAAGTGTGCGCAGCTGCGCGCATTTCAAAAAAAAAAAAATATGTTTGTCTTTACCGTAGATTAGCGAGCGTCCGGACAGCAATTAGACAGTCCGAGGCCATTAAGAGCGAGCGTGGGCATAGCGATTGGGATCGGTGCGGCGGGCAGCGGCCCTACCATAAAATTTGTGCGCAGCTGGGAAAAACCAGGGACTGTCTGGAGAGATTTTGAGTGATAACTTGGCGCCTCGAACTTTGTTTATGTTACGTTGCAAACACGAAGCTGTGCATAGCAAATTTACAGTTTAAAATAGAATATTTTTATTAAATGATGTAGAAAATTTAAATTCACATAAAGTATGGACAGCTGGAAGTATTAAGCTACAGCTATGCATATTTTATTTAGTTCAAAAGTTATTAGTTTAACAGAAAGAGCACGTGTTCACGGAATAAAATATAGAAAAATACTCGCACAAATTTTATGATTGGTTTTTAGTTTAATTAAATAGATATATAGATTTTTATGTTAAAGATAATGATGAGAGATAAAAAGTTGGCCACCACGGCGTGAAAAGAATAATGCACTCGTACAGATCTTACGATTTGTTTTTAGTTTAAATATGAATTTTATATAAAGATAGTTAAAAATAGTAGGTAGATTATTGTAATAGTAATATTAATTTTGAATGTTTAAAATATTAATTTATGACAGGTTTAAATTGAATGCAATAATAAGATAGAATCACAAATGTTAACTATTATATTATTTACACAAAATACGAAATTTACAAATTATTATAAAACAACGCATAGATAGGTTGAAAATGGTACAGGGAGGGACAAAGGATGCGGAAGAGGACCGGAAGAGGCGGGAGCCAAGCGGAAGAAAGCGACGCTATAGGTCGATGACCGATATAGAGGGCGCCGACACAGACCCAAAGGGATGGGCCTGTTGGAAAAATCGGGGAGGAAAGGGAAATCGACGCGACGCGAGGGTGAAGCGAGGAAAAGCGGACGGAGGAAAGCATTCTGTGTGAGGAATTCAGTCGAGGTGGCTGCTCCTAAATTCATTATTAAGTTTTATTTTTTTTTGTACTTTTGATGCCGTGGTGGCTGACGCGTATTTTGTAAAGTAACTCTGTGTTTTCAAAATAAAATTTTTTTTATATAAAAATTCGAAGTGAAGTTCAAAATTTATTTATTTCAAAAATTTGAATTGTTATATTTATAATATATCTCAACAAAAAAAAAAGACGGAAGAAGTTTACATTCTAGTAAACTTTGAATACATCAACAAAAAAGTAAGTAGTAATTTTTATAAAATAAAAGGGTATTAACAGGTTGGGATTTGAATTAATGAGTAGGCTTCGAACGCTGCCGCTCATTCTTTCAAATATTTTAGGGAGTAAGAACTAGTGGTTTGGAGGGTTGATCAGACTTCGCTTGGCGGAGGCCCTTTGACCTACAAATTTACTTTTCTTATTCATTAGAGTGGGGAGGGGAATTAAATAAACAATCGCGTTAGGGTCAAAGTAAAAGAGAACGTCTCCATCCCGAGTTCAGCGGAAGCTGACTCAAAACGGAGGAATTTTTATAGTGCGCCGAGCATCGGTTTCGGACGTAACATCAATTAACCTAAAAATAAGAGAATCAACAATTAAATGTTTGTGCTACCAATTTTCTGTTAATCGATGCCAATCTTAACCCATTAACGTCCAAAACAGAGAAATCGTAACTCTGTTTTCAACCGTAAATCTATCACATATTCCACGGATATATTCAAAGCAAACTTACTTTTTCTTAAGTATTTTTTTATCTACTTTCCATTTCTGGTATCAGAATTGCGAAGTTCTCACTCAAAAATCCAATATGGCGACGTTTAAAAAAAAAAAAGCATAATTTCGATACTTTTTTTTTTAATTAAATTTCTTGTTGTGTTAACGTTGAGGACGGAACTTTATTTTTCAACCATGAGTGCATAATTGAGTTGTACTTTAAATTCAGTTTGGTCCCGAATCCAGAAATTCAATATGGCGGCTAGAAAATGGCGCCTGAAGCGCAAAATTTTGCCCAAACTTTCACGAATTTTTTTCTCGAATATAATGCATTCGACGAAAAAATCCATAAGAATAAAAAGTGCTTAGAATCAACCAAGGAATGTGTCTAAATTTTTTCACTGAGTTTTGAGCAACTTTTTTATTTTTGCTAATTGGCAATTTATGACAAATTGGAAAATTTCATCGAATCGTCTCGAAAAAATTCAGATATACTTCTTGGTCAATTCTAAGTACTTTTTATTCTCTAACTTTTTCTTATATAACGCTTTGTTTTTGAGTAAAAAATCAAATTAAATTAAAAATCGAATTAAAATTCTTAAGATTTTTTGAAATTCAAAAAAAATCAAAAACTTTAAAATTTTTTGTTCCATATGCACTTTTTGGTCAATTATGAGCAAATTTACTTCAAATTTGTGCTCGAGTATCTGTCACATTCCAGATGATATGATTTTCGCATTGAAAAAGTCTCATTTCTTAGCCGTTGATGTACAACGTTTCCCGACACTTACCGCGTGGAGGTGAATGAGTCAAAGCATCTTGTCTTTTTTTTATCTTTTTATTTTTTTTTCCGCTTTTTATTAGGGTTTTATTTATGTTTTTGATTTTTTATAGTTTTATAATTTTGATTTTTTTTTAGGAACTGTTATGATTTTTTATAAAACACGTTATACAATAAAAATTATTACATTTTTTGCAATTACAATAAAAATTATTGCATTTTTAGCAAAATTTGTTTGTCCTAATGACACATGGCTTGCAACAGCATAGCTTCTGTTGTTTGAGGGATACTGTTTCATGAACAATGTCATCAACTTTAGGTCTAGTCAGATAGTGTTTCACAATATCCATCAGAAATTCTTTTGAACTTTTTTTGTGACTTGGATTAGCACAATTATAAAGTATTACTGCATTGGTGACAGCGGCCTGAAGTAATCTAATAAAACCCACCCACGTCCACTTTCTTGATCGAATGCATGGCATAACATCATTGCAATGTCCATCATGAACATCAACCCCTCCCATAAACCTATTATAAAGATGAAATGCATTAGGAAAAGGTATGTCTATTTTTGATTTTACTTCTTTGGAATATCTTTTCGAGGGTAACAGTGGTGTTACTCCAGATGCTGTAGAAATTATTGAAATCGGTTTAGATTCAATAATTGTAATTAAATTCATTCCGCTCTTCTGATCGTGCTTTGTGGCGTATGTGCCTCTTGTTGATTTTTTATCAATATAATTTTTTTCTTTTATCCTATTTTCTCTAATAGTGCCAGTGGAACGTAAACCCATTTTTCTTAAATGTACAAAAAGGTCTAAGCTTGTAAAGTAATTGTCCATGTATAGATGGTAAAGGCCTACTTTACGAAAAGTTAGCGTTGAAAAAAAATTGTCAAGTAAGTTCATTACTACCCGAGTTCCTAAAGCACATTTGGCTAATTTATCCCCAATAGTTGAATTCTTCCCACAGTATAGATCAAAACCTAATAAAAATCCATCTAATGTACATAGACCCCAAAATTTCAGACCGAATCTAATTGGTTTGCCGCGAATAAACTGTTTCATACTAGTTCTAGCGTAGCATTTGGCCATCATTTCATCTACAGATATCGCGGTTTGAAAGTACCCGAACAATTTTATGTTTCTACGAAACAGATTCATGACTTGACGAACTCGCCAAGCTTTATCATTGCAATCTTCATCCCCTGGTTTTGATAATTTCAACTTAGATTTTATATTTTCAAATGTACGGCGTCCCATAGCCGATTTCACTACATCACTAGATAAAAAGATATCATTAGACCAATAATCTCTTTGACTTTTCCTTTTATTGAATGCTGAGAAAAGTATTATTCCTATAAATATTCTATAATATAATTTTTAATTTCTTTGAAAAAAAATGTCTCAAATAGGTCAACTGGACTCATATTTTTAATGTCTCTCTTATGACTATCAGATAATAATATTTCATTTTCAACTTTGCAGGAATAACTTTTTTCTCCGTCGATCCATTTATAAATATATTCATTTTCCAATTTAGATTGATCATTCGTATAATTATTAGAAGTTTCTGCGTATGTACTCAGTAATAAGTTATCAATAGATTCAGAACCAGAATCTTCGACACTCTGACCAGAACTGCCCGAATCATCTGGATTAGGTACCAAAATATTATGATCATCGTTATCATCAGAATAATCTTCTTCAGACTCTGATTGAGATCTTACATTTCTCCGACGTTTTGGAGCCATTACAATTTTAAAACTTGAAAAGCTAAATGCACAAGTAAAATATTAACGCTAATATTTAGAACACTAACAGTATAGTAGACAAAGAGTGAAAAACTAAAGATTCTTCAAAATCGATTTATGAACATTCAATGATGATTCACTATTTTGAAATTCAGATAAAAACATTACAAAAGCTTTTGGCAAAATTCGGCAAATTGAATATAGTAATTAAATTCAGACTTTTTCGATTGAGAATTCAATATAGTTTATGAAACAATTCCAAAAGTTGCATAACTCAAATTTTTTAAGGTTTTTGATTTTTTACTCAAAAACAAAGTGTTATATAAGAAAAAGTTAGAGAATAAAAAGTACTTAGAATTGATCAAGAAGTATATCTGAATTTTTTCGAGACGATTCGATGAAATTTTCCAATTTGTCATAAATTGCCAATTGGCAAAAATAAAAAAGTTGCTCAAAACTCAGTGAAAAAATTTAGACATATTCCTTGATTGATTCTAAGCACTTTTTATTCTTATTGATTTTTTCGTCGAATGCATTATATTTAAGAAAAAAATTCGTGAAAGTTTGGGCAAAATTTTGCGCTTCAGGCGCCATTTTCTAGTCGCCATAATGAATTTCTGGATTCGGGACCAAACTGAATTTAAAGTACAACTCAATTATGCACTCATAGTTGAAAAATAAAGTTCCGTCCTCAACGTTAACACAACAAGAAATTTGATTTAAAAAAAAAGTATCGAAATTATGCATTTTTTTTTTAAACGTCGCCATATTGGATTTTTGAGTGAGAACTTCGCAATTCTGATACCAGAAATGGAAAGTAGATAAAAAAATACTTAAGAAAAAGTAAGTTTGCTTTGAATATATCCGTGGAATATGTGATAGATTTACGGTTGAAAACAGTTACGATTTCTCTGTTTTGGACGTTAATGGGTTAATATGTTTATATTGTTGTACTTGACTGGTAAAAATTTCAGCGCGATTCCTTCATTTTCTGAGGCTTCAAGTTCTTGCTGGTCAAAGTTAAGATTTCAAGAAATATTTGCATTTTTTGCTTATTTTCATTGATTTGTAGCTTATAAGGAATGCATTTTTAACTAAAACTATCCAAATACTATTTTTGTGAAATTTTCTGAATTTTTCAATGAAAATGCTTTTAAAGCCCTATATGCATGTTAAGGCTACGTTATTACGTGAAAATTGCGTTATAATTTTGTCGATAATTTCACATGATTATCACGTTATTTTTTCTGTAGGGATTATATTTAATACATTAATTCGCATTAAAGTAAATTAATTTTTTTCAATACATTATATTACTCATTAACTATACACTCTTCAAATTTAATTTAAATTTAAATAATAAGTATTATGTTTTAATTTTATGACGTAATTACTTCCTAATTTAAAAATTATATTTTAATAATGTTGTATTATTTTATTATTGATTTTGTTTCATATTAATATTATTATAAATTTGTAGATATTTAAAAGTTGAATCAATGTTTAAATATAACGAACGAGCGTTATCGAGTAAGTTTTTAGCTAGTCTATATTATATCACGCCTTTTTTAAGTTAATTTGTCTCATTGTCAGATCTCGATGTAAATAACATCTAAAAAACTATGACCATCACAATGTTTACTAGATAAGCTATGGGGGTACGAGCGCAAGGGGGTACGAGCGCATGAGGGTACGAGCGCATGGGGGCACGAGCGCAGGTGGGTACGGGCACAGGCGGGCACGAGCGCAGAACCGCAGCGCCATCTATTGACCGCGAGAGTTCCCACTACAGGAGCGCTATCTGTAGTCGAGCGCTATATACTTAAAGTACAATCGATTAAAAAAAATTCATTGCTATGCGGGGATTTGAATCGGGAACCTTGCGGTCGCCAGCCGGGAGTCTTACCAACTTACCCGTTACGGGGATACATAGTAACATATATCACGCCGCGATATATCTCGCCACTGCGCGCGTAGCGCCATCTATCAGTGCCGAGGAATGCACCGAGCGGACGCTTTGTGCGAACACCTCAAAAATATTGGACTAACCAATCGGTGAGAGCCCTAACCATCGCTCTCACCCGTGAGGTTCAGCCATCTAACATAACCTCTCCGTGCGTACATGTTCAAATAAGTATAACCATACATCGAATGTAATCTTTCATCATCGGTACATCCTCAGTCTAATTCGTCCATACCCAATTCTGGTATCATTGATTTCTGTCCAAGTACCCAAGTCTTTAGTGCGCATGCGCTTTCTGCTGCACATACGGTTTTCTCGAACATACTATGGTTGTAGCATGTATAACTCTTCTTTCGCATCGTTTTCAAAGACGGACATCACATTTTACCAAGGCCAAAGACACGAGGTACTATCTTCTCTTTTTCTCTGGACCTTTGACAAGGATTTTGCGAGCTCCTCGTAGAAGATTGTGAAGGGTATGCTCTAGATCCTCGTAAGGAATTTCACCATCATTCCAGGATATTCCTAGATAGTTGTGCTCTAACTATCAATTCTCGCATTTTCTCGATCTAGGTAGGATGCTCCAAGAGTACGGCGGTTGAAATAGCAAAACTGATGGAGAAACATCTTTTTCGACAGCGATAATAGCCACCTCATTGAAGATGAACTCGTTGCAGGTGTTCTTGAAGCCTTGGATGTCTACTACGTACTCCATGACGAAATGATTTCTTGTGCGTTCCCCTTTATACCACTCGCGAAAGCAGCGCCGAACCAATCAGAGCCACTGCTTCCCCCTCCACTCACCTCCCAACCAATCAGAGCCATCGCTTGTCCCTCCACTCGCCTCCCAACCAATCAGAGCCTTCCCCCTCCACGAACCAATAAGTTTTCCTAATACCTTGTGGTGGGGAACTCCTACTTAAGGAAGCTTTGATGCTTTGAAAAATAATTATTATTATTCATCGACTCGTGGAGTGAACACCAGTGAAAAGTATTATTAAATAAGTGATCATCGGAGCTAGGAGACGACGCTGCTGAACGACGAAAGTGTAGTGAAAAAGTGCGACATCGACTTGCTGAAGGACATCGAATCGCTGAAAGTGCTACATCGAATTGCTGAAAGATCCCAAATCGCTGAAAGTGACAAATGTTGTGAAAGTGATAGACTTAGTGAAAACAGTGATTGACGAATCCAGTCAAGATGGATCAAACAAACTATTTCGTGAACACTGTGAAAACGGAGTCGCGGACGCTAGTGACTTGCAAAGATGGCTTGACTTAATAGGCCAGTCAATAGAGATTTATTTTTGACAAAAATACGTACAGTAATCTGACTGTGCGATCATGTAAAGTACAGTCCGTAGATGTTAACTTTTGTGTTTCCAACTCGCAACTCGCATTCTTAAGTTTGTTATTAACAAATTAGTGCAAAAAAACGCTTTTTTTTAGTTTTTTGCTTATATAACGAAAACTGCTCGATCAATATGAATTGTGTGAATGGAAAAGTTATAGAATATTAATTTACGAAGAGAATGAGACGTCGAACAACCCGATCGGTTGATTAAAACCGGAAAAATTTTTCAATTTTTTTCGAAAATTCATAATTTCTTTATTTATGAATAATAAGAGCTGAAATTTTGCACAGAAGTAGATAGTTATATCAACTTTAAGTGTGCAAAAGGCAGGCACTGTCGGATCAATAGTTTTTGCGCAATAGCGATTTTAATTTTTTTATGCGTTTTTTTGTCGGGTGTCCTCTACGTCGGGACGCGGTCAGATTTCAATTCTAATACCAGCATTCGAAAGTATGAATAAAATACTAAAAGACGTATATTCCAAGTTTTTGTTAAAATGCATTGAAATGGTCGAAAAATGCAGTTGAATATCGGCAAAAGCGGCCGACCGCGCTCGAGCGTGCGAGGAGTGGAAGAATGAGGGGAAGCGCGCCTATATAGATATACAGGCGCGCTGCACGCAGCATCGCATCTTTTCACTCGCTCTTCTCGGAGACTACTGCACCTTTTTGGATGATTTTTTTTTTGATTTCGGGTTAATTTAACACGAGGAATCCGATACTCTACTTAGATTTCACGAATAATTGAAGATAAAGCTGCTATTTCAAATTCCGAAGTGGCCTAAGAATTATGTTCCTAAACCCCCCCCCCTCTCTCTCTCTCTCTCTCTCTCTCTCTTCTCTTCATTTCTATTGTTTGGTAGTATGGGTACAGCGACGCCGTCAACGGTTAGTCGACACAGAGCGTTCAGAGATGAGTCAGAGTTCGGAGCTGCCGACAGTTTAATCTTTCGACATAATTTACTGTGCTTTTTGTTATTGATAGTTAATAGAACTTGATAAATACAGCATTTGCAGACGCAAAACTTCAGATTATCACGAAAGAGAAAATCAACTTCAACGGTTACATAAAACGGAGCGTTCAGAGCTGTGAAGGCGCTAATAATTTCAATATTGATTACTGTGCTATTAGTTATTAACAGTGCTCCATAAGACGTTACTTTGTAACGTGTGATACTTTGATTATGGAAAATACGAAGTCAACTCAAAGCGAATCATCGACATCAAGGAGGTAAATATAATTTATAGAACGTTTGTTTAAAAATAAATACGTACAAATTTAACGGATTTCTGCTTTCTTAAAATTCGAATGAAGCGGTTTTAATGACCTTTTTTGGAGGCTCTTGTATACTTTTATTTAAACATAACATTTAGCTAACAGTAAATTTTCACGAGTGTTAGCAAAATGCCGTAAAGTTGGACACTATATGACTCAATTATACCAGTACTTGGACGCAATTGTAACCCACTAGTTGGACATTGTAATTAAATGTGTCCAACTACTGCTTTATTGAAATCGTAAATTATTTGGTAAACTTGGACAATCCTAAAAATTTTGCTTTTATGGGACTCCACAGCAAACTTTGAAATCATCATTTTGAATTTTCTTTTTGTTAAAAAGTAATAAAAATTATAAATATTTTATTTGTGATGCTGCTCACAATAGTGATGCGCTTTAGTTTTTTTGACTATGTTTTGTATTTAATCACAGTAGCAAATATTGAAGTGTCCAAGTACTGGGCATTTTACCTTATACTTATTTCATAAATATATTTTTTGTGTAGGGATGATGACATTTCGCCTGCAGATGATGAAGAGACTAATGAAATTGCTAAAATCTGCCTACTCTGTGATAAGTTGATGGATGAATCGAAATCCTGCGTTGTCAAAAGAAAAGGAATTGAATCTCTCGTTTTTTTCATGCCAGCAGAAAAACAAAGGATGGAAGACATCTGAAACTCGAGAATTTGCTAGAGGTCATCGTACACAAAGTCTGCCAAACTATTTACGTAAGATCATCGAATATTTCGATTGCTTTAATAGCGCAATCGAATTTACGGAAAAATGAGCGAAAGCGATTACATGAAGGCCGACAATTCCCGTTTGCACTTAATTGCTTTTGTTGTTCAAATCCTATCTATAAGAGTACAGAAATGTACCAAAAAGTTGTAAAACAAGAGACGATTGATAACGTCATTCAACAATTAGAAATTTATCTGAAAACAGAAACAAACAAATCGATTTCTGCGCCTTTGCGTACGTTATAAGAAAACTATGATAATTATTATATCGATAGTACCGTTCTGTATCATACAAATTGTTTAATTCGCTTTTATAATTATTGTCCTAATAATATTCGGGGACGGCCAATAAATGAAAATATGTCAGACGTGCTGTCATTTATAATTAATTATATTCTGAAAAATAGCGTAGAATGCCAATTCTCATTAAAAGATATTGTGCAGAAATATGTAGATATTCATGGACAAAATGAATTACCTAGAATAGATAGAATTCAAGAAAAATTAGTACAGCACTTCGGTGACGAAATAGTTATACATGAAGTAACGCATGATCGTTTGATTTGTTTTAAAAACAGCTTAGGCCAATGCATAGAAGATAGTTGGTATTCTAATAGAAGCAGTAATGAGAAACAAGAAAAACGACGAATAGTTGAATTGGCTGCTCACATCATATTGCAGGATATCCGATCAATGCAGTGTTTTACTGATAACTATAACTCACCCACTGACTTTGAAAGTAACGTAGATGAAGACATTCCAGAAAATTTGAAAGTATTTCTAGACATTTTGATAAAGACGCACAAACATGCCAAAAACAAAATCTCGAGATAAATTGGAAAATATAACTATTGCAGCAGCTCATATTTTAATGAGTTCTGTACGACCACGGTCATTTTCATCTCCAATTTTGTTAGGGCTTTCAAGTATGATACATACTAAGTTTGCTGCGAAAGGACTTATAGATTGTTTGTATAATATAGGTCTGTGTGCTTCCTATTCTGAAACCCTCAGATTTGAACATTCTATTGTAAATGATCCGGAATGTTACGATTTCGTTACTGACACGTACTTACAGTTTGTGTATGATAACGCTGATCACAATACAGCGACTATCGATGGTAAAAATACTTTCCATTCGATGGGCGGCATAATGTGTGTGACCCCGTCGTCTTCTGTATCATTTAAAAGCACGATTCCTCGCCTCAAGAGCACTTTACCGAAGGCTGATTCATCTGGTTTTCTTCCCTTATCTGACTTTCAAAATAAAAAACCTTTCAAACTAGATAACGTGATTGTGCATAATTGAAAGGAAGCGGAAAATATTGATTTTAAACTTACATTAAAACCTATTGATTTACTATATTTTTATGGCAAATTCAGTGCACCCAAGAAAACAGCGAATTGGCATGGGTTTATGAACAAATTCCACTCTCTCAATACAGATTTTTCTATGACAAGGATAATTGCTTTGCCTTTTATTAACGCTCCACCAAGGGATCATAAAACCATATTAACTGCCTTGATTGATGCTAGGCGCCGGGCAGATCAAAATAATCAGAGGCATTGTTTCGTGACATTTGATTTGCCATTATTTATGAAATCCAGTGAAATCGTTTCTTTTATCAGTTCTGATAACGATCCTCACAATTTGCAAACAGTTATCCCTCGTTTAGGAGGTGTTCATCTAGCAATGTCCTTTCTTGGATCTATTGGGAATATTATGCCAGGCATTGGCCTCAAGAAAGCATTTTGCACAATCTATGCAGAATTATCTGCTGAGAAAGCTCTGACAGGTCATGCATTTTCTAGATCTGTCAGAGGTCTAGATCTCATTGTGCAAGCTGCCCTTGCTAACATCATTTTAAAAAAAGTTGAACTACTCCAGAACGAAAAAACATACATGAACGAACGTCTCGAATAATTAGGAGAAGAAAATTTTGAAGAATTTTTTATAGACCCGGTGATAAACGAAATCGAATCAAAATATGTATCTGCTATTAATAAGTTAGAAGAAAGCAGCCAACGAGCCAATTGTAGGTACAATATTTTAAATTGATTTGCTTGCTTCAAAAATATATCGACGCCGAAAGATCAGGGAATTTCGATCTCCATCTTGAAACAATTCAGGACACCATTTATACGCTAAAGCGTCTTTATTATATGTACAGCAAATGTTCAATTTACAAACAAAAATGGATATTATAGAATATGATAAATTTTGCAGGCGAGGATTTTACACAATTAGACGTTTGAATCGTTTTTGGTGTGGCATATGGTCAGACATAACGATTGAACAAGTTTTAATGCGATCAATTAAATGCAGTGGAGGATTAACGCATGGTCGAGGATTGACAGAGAACGTCATCGAGCAATGGGTTTTATCAAGGGTCGCTGTTTTAGAAGTCAGTAATGCAATGAAATCCTTTTGTAATACAATGTTTGCAACGTCCGAACAACATGTGGACAACCGCATTTCACGCATATCTAAAGACGCAGACGATTTATCTAAAGTACAACAATTTTTTGACCTGTACAATCCGTTTCCAGAAAGCGACAAAATAATTAGTATATATTTAGATGCAATTGGGGATGTTCACAACGTGAATTGTCATAAAGCATATGAAATTGGTAAAACTATGATGAATGAAGCGTCAAATAAAAAAATTACTAATGTTAAGTTTAAGAGAAATTGAAACGGTCACGACTCTTCTCGGTCCTGCGAATGATTTTATTATAGAAAAGTAGTGAACATTTACTTAATCTGTGTCGTAATTTTGACGACAGATTCTAAATAAAATTTATTTATTATTTTTTATAATAATTTGATAATTATAGTTGTTCAGGTCCGGGATACCAGATAAAGGGGATATATATTAAAATAATTGTTAACTTTTCTTCTGGTTAATAGACAAAATGTATTTAACTGAGTGAATTATAAAACATGAATTGCAGTGCTACTTTTGGATTGCGATTGAACCTATATATTAGGTTTTTATCTATTTGTTTGATTATTGTTTGATACGCTTTAGTATACAGTATCAATATTATCTGATTGGATTACACCTTTTTGCATTTAATATGTAACTTATTTGTAGTTCAAAGTGATACGCGTAAATTGCGATATCTTATGTTTTATGTTTAGATACGCCTAAATTGCGTTATCTCTTTGTATATCGAATATGCTGAATTTTGCATATTCTATTAATTTTTATAAGATACGCTTAAATTGCGTTATCTTATATTCTATTTTGATTTTACAGAATATGTGTCAATATTTCTACTCAATGCTTAAGTGCTATTGAGTAGCGACTAGTCTGCGTAAATTGCAGTAGAGCTAGTGCTTGTACTAGGCCGCGCAGGGCCTTTTATATGCTACGGAGAGAGCGCGGATTAAGCCGCCGGAATTTTGCACACTTTTGCGAATTCCTCACTTATATTAAAATTGGCGAACAAATCTGCGCACGCTTCGCCGCTGCCGCGTCACCGCTCGCTCTTATGCTTTGCGCGTATGTGTATGTTTATTGTTGGTGAGGGCTGCGTCGCTGCCGAGCTTCTTGCGTAATCTTTGTTTTGCTCCTCTCCCGCTGCTGCTGGCTACTCTGGGTTGTTGTGTATGTGCCATAGCGGGGTAGCAGAGCATTCATGTGTTTCTGTGGGAATAGTCGAGTGATTTTAGATTTTGGCTATATTATTTTTGTATTCGAGCCGCGAATCGTGTGTGGGGCATTGCAAAATAGCAAAGTCGTGCATTTGGCGGCTGCTAATTCAACAATAAAAAACATTTTCAAAAAATTTCTTTGAATATTGAATGTAAAGACGATATAAAAGAATACGGCAGTTCTTATGAACTTTCTCCCATTCCATTATCATTATTTGATGAAAATGGAATGCGGAAAACTGCGAAATCAGTATTTTATAATAATTTCGAGTTCACGCATGATATTACACAAGTAAATAGAATCACACATATCGTCGATGGCGGATTTTTTTGCATGAAGTACTGTGGCAAGCTAATAATAAAATGGAAAATATAATAAATACGTACGTTGAATATGCAAAAAAACATTACGCTCCGAATAGCTGTATTGTTTTCGATGGCTATCCCGACGACGATACACTATCAACAAAATCAGTCGAACGTTTACGCCGATTATTAAAAAATATAGGTCGCGAAATAGCATTTGACTTAAATACGACTATCGTAGCGGTTCCAAAGATATTTTTGTATAATGAAAAAATCTCGACTCATAAATATGCTATGTAATTCGTTAAATGTCGCCGGATTTCATACAAAAATAGCACCTGAAGTCGCCGACCGATTAATTGTTATTAGCGCAATCGAACATGCTCGTGCAGAGCCCGAAACATGTAATTATTGTCGGCGAAGACGTAGATTTGCTGGTTATTTTCTCGCAACTGGCACACAATATAAACAATATATACTTTTGTAAAGAAGGCAAAGGTGCTAAACCACATGTATATTACAATAGCACAAGTTTTAAGTACAAAAATTTACAAGCAGTAGTCGCCTTTCTACATGCCTTTTTAGGTTGCGACACGACGTCATGTTTTTATAGACTCGGGAAAAATAAACTTATAGACTCCTTTAAAACTATAGAAAATATTCTGCTAGAATTGGTTACCGTTTTTTATAAAGAAAACGCTAGTTACGATGAAATAGCCAGCAGTGCATTTCACTTAATTCGACAAATGTACAGCAATAAAGCCGAATAACAAGTGATTCATAAGTCTAGCTCCTTCTCGTTGAATCACCTGCGATATTTGCATTTTAGCAAACCCAAAATCAAAACCAAATTTGCGCTAGAATCTTTGCCGCCAACGGAAGAAGCGGCTAAACAGCACGCATTTCGCGTATATTATCAAGTACAGCTGTGGTTGGATAACGTGCGGCACAAAGCAACTGATTGGGGGTGGAAAATACAGAATTGTCATTTAGTACCTATAAAGACTGCCGATCCCCCTATACCTAAAAATTACTTGAACAAATTGCTTGCTCCTGCGTGAAAAAAGGGTGTAAAGATGCTTCTTGCACATGCAGAAAAAGCGGTCTGCTATGCACAAACTTATGCGCACATTGCTGTGGTGAAGTTGTTATTATTCTTATTAATTTCATTCATTATCTAATCACTATTCTTTTTCTAGATATCGCGGAGCGGCTCACAACAGCTGTAACCTTAACTACAATGACTCAAGAAGTATCCCAGTTGTATTCCACAACTTGAGTGGATATGACTCCCATCTATTCATAAAGGAACTTGCCAACAATTTCAAGGGTCGAGTCTTTATCATACCACAAAATAAAGAGAAGTACATCTCATTCACGAAGCACATTGACGGAAGCGATATCAACTTCAAGTTCATCGACTCCTTTCGTTTCATGCCATCTTCGCTTGATAAACTAGCTTCTTAGTTGGACAAGTTGGAAATAGCCGACAAAGAGTTCAAGAAGGAGTTCACTGATGTTCAAATTCAGTTGCTTAGAAGAAAGGGTGTGTTCCCGTACGATCACATCAAATCATTTGAGAACATGAACGAGACCTTGCTTCCAGACAAGGAGAGTTTCTTCAATAGCCTCTATGATAGTGGACTATCAGACGAGGACTACATGCATGCTCAGACGGTCTAGAATGCTTTCAACATCAAAACTCTTGGCCAGTACTCGGATCTCTATCTGAAGACTGACGTACTTCTCCTAGCCAACGTATTCGAAGACTTTAGGACCAAATGTCTCCATACCTATGAGCTAGATCCTGCTCATTACTATACCACCACCGGATTTACATGGGATGCCATGTTGAAGTACACTGGCATAAAACTTCAGCTATTGACCGATATTGATATGCTGCTCTTCGTCGAGCGAGGCATCCGAGGTGGTATTAGTCAATGCTGCAACAGGTATGCTAAGGCTAACAATCGGTATATGGAGTCTGGATACGACGAGGATGAAGAGTCAAAGTACCTGATGTATTATGATGTCAACAATCTATACGAATAGTAAGTTCATATTGAAATACTGATAATAATGATGATATACTAATAAATTCCTACATTTCTAGGGCAATGACACAATTCCTGCCTTGTGATGGCTTCAAGTGGGTGAAAGACCTGAATTGTGACTTCTTCAATGTTCCCGATGATGTTCCAGTGGGATACATCTTGGAAGTAGACTTCGAGTATCCGGAAAGTCTCCATGATACTCACAAGGACCTTCCACTCTGTCCAGAGCATGCAACACCACCAGGATCAAACCAAGAGAAGCTGCTAACCACTCTGAACAACAAGGAGCGCTATGTCCTGCATTGCGTCGCTCTCAAGCAAGCTCTCAAATACGGTCTTCGATTGAAGCATATCCATCGTGCTTTCCAATTCAACCAGAAGCCATGGTTGAAGCCATACATTGACCTTAACAGCGAGATGAGGAAGAATGCAAAGAATGAGTTCGAGAAGATGCTCTTCAAACTCTTCAACAACGCAGTGTATGGTAAAACCATAGAGAATAAACGCAAGAGAGTCGAGGTGAAGCTGGTAAACAAGTGGGAAGGTCGCTATGGCTGTGAGGTATACATTGCTCAGCCCAACTTCCACAGCTGTGCGATTTTCAATGAGAATCTCGTGGCCGTCCAGCTTGCCCGCACCGAGATCTCAGTCCGCAAGCCGATCTGCATCGGATTGGCAGTGCTGGACTTGTCGAAGAGCCTTGTTTACCGGGAGACAACGCCAAGCTCCTCTACACAGACACAGACAGTCTCATCTACGAAGTCAGTGATGTAGATATATAAGCTGTGATGAAGACTAACCTTCATGAGTTCGACACTTCTGATTATCCAGCTGATAATCAATTCAACATCCCTCTGGTCAACAAGAAGAAAGTTGGACTCATGAAGGATGAGTGCAATGGCAACATCATGACGGAGTTTGTCGGTCTCCGTAGCAAGATGTACTCAGTCAAGGTGCAAGGCCAACAGCCTATCAAGAAGGCAAAGGGTGTAAAATTGTCAGTTGTGAAGTCAACCATCGAGTTTGATGACTACATCCATTGCCTTCGAGACAAAGCAACAATCGTTCGAGAGCAGAAGAATATCCGCAGCCGTCTTCATATCTTCAGGACGGAGAAGAAGCAAAAGATCACTCTAAGTCCATATGAAGATAAGCGGTACTTGATTCCCGGTCAGACGGACACGTTGCCCTGGGGTCATCATATGATTGATGGGTATCAGCATATCGAGGACGATGATGAACCACTTGCGAAGAAAGCCAGATTACATTAGGTAAGTTATACTGCTTATAAATTATAAGTCATGGTTTTAATCATACTTTTTGTTTCAGAGCGTACTGCGCAGACTCTCTGACAACCAATCTGGTGTGTGAGCCGCCGTCGCCGCTGGTAGTGGTGGGGAGCCATATACTTAAGGAAGCCTGACGCTCTCGAAATCATTCTCGATCAACGAGCTAAAGAGCAAACACCTCAAAGATGGACGCTATCAATAAGATTGCCAGCGGAGGATTCCTTCCCACGAAGAAGATGTCTGAGCTACAGGCCGGACAGAAGCACTTGGTGACATCCCGAGGATAATTCCGTCGAGCTGGTTTGTGATGTTCTTCAACTACTACTTTTTTATGTTGCATGTTAAACGTTTGCAGAATGAATGTTGCTTGTGATCTGTGACACAGCTTCTTTTATAGTATCGATTTCTAGCTTATAGGTAAGTAATTTTAAATCAAATTGCTCTCTGTATGCTTCCAAACGAGAATCTAAATTGTTTAAGTCTCTTTCTTGTCGGGATATTAAATCTAGAATTTTTTGTTTTTCCATTTGAAGTTGAAACAAACTGACAGCCTCATCTATGTTTTGAGCATCTGCCACGTTGCATAACCTCTTTTTATCCATGTCGTATTGAGCATCTGTTGTGATTTTCAATCCAAAACCGGGAGGACCACGACCTCCTTCACTTTTCTTTAGATTACGTCCGAACACGTCGACACTCATTTTGATAATGATATTTGTAAATGAAACAGCTCAGTATATATACCCTCCTTCGCGAAGTTCTTCTATGATTGAGTGGATTTCGTTGATATAACTAACTGATTGTTCAGCTATTCAGTAAGCGTAAACGATCAACTAGTTCATTTGGGTCATCCCAGTACACATAATCCATTCGAGTATCTCTTCTAGCAATTTTATAACATGGTAATCATTTTCCACTTTTTCCACTAAATGTCAATATATTTTTTACTATTATGAACACGAATTGGTTGTGTGCCCAAATATTGTTTTTTATGAGCATTTGTCGCTTCCAGAATACTTCGATAATTCTTTAATTAATAATCACTTTAATCATAAATCTTGGGTTGTTTTGCAATGAGCAATTCCATCAAACCAGCTGTTTTTGAATATCTTCCATCTTTTACTTTGATGCTTCAATCTCCAAACACTATTGATGAGTCACCTAACATCCATTCTGAACCTTCTTTTCGAACTCCATAAAGGACCCCATAACACGCCTATGGGAAAAGTGGTTTCCGTCAATTTTGCTGCATTTTTGATATGTTGTGTGTCTTGGCGTCCTGTACAAATGTCTCAATGGGCACGAAGGGGGTTAGGTTTAGAGTTTCGTGCCCATTGAGACATTTGTACAGGACGCCAAGACACACAACATATCAAAAATGCAGCGAAATTGACGGAAACCACTTTTCCCATAGGCGTGTTACGGGGTCCTTTTATCATTATCCTGCTGATTCAACATAGTCATATACTTGTCAGATACGTTACTGGGCTCTTTAATTACTCCTCTACGAATTTTCGTATCATTCAAATCATCATCATCATCTTCACTAGCTGTAGTTTCAAAATCAGATTCATGATAAGGTTCAGTTGTGTTATCATCAAAACTGTCATTAGAACTTTCATTTTTGACCAGTTCATCCTTAACCTCTTTGTTTATTGCTCTTGAGCTGGCAGCAGCAGCGTCATTTTCAACAGCATCCTCGGCACCAATGTTTTTCCGCATCTTGGAACTCGAGGATGCTCAACGAAGGACGCCTTTTAACCCCGATAAACCAGGGGTCCGGGTTGTCGGCCTCAACATCGACAACCGATCTAAGGGCATCCCTGAGAGTGTCCATCTGATCCCTTAAGCCTTCCGCTGACGACACCTGGACGCTGCCTAGCAACCTCCGGAGAAGGACACTGCAGTCCAGATATAAATATTTTTTTTCTCTTCAGCACACCAGCCGTAGGCTTCTAAGGACGTATTCTTGGGTCCAGGTCCTACCAGCATATCACAACCTGACTCAGGCCCAACAACATCTCATCACCGCAGCCTCGCTTCATCCGAGCTCAGCAGCACAGGCGCCACGTCCAAAATCTGCAGCCTTTCTTATCCAGACAGGACGTCACCCACAATAGGCACCTTAGGCATCATTCCTCGGGTAGTCGCCCTTGTGGGAGAGTAGCTGTAGCGGTCCCCTCCTGCCACTACATCCTGACCGATGTGCCGCCTGGCGGACCACCACGACATAGCAAGCGCGAGGAGAGCTTAGACGCCATCAGCATTTAGGCCTGGCCGCCGGTGTGAATAGACTTTTCGATTTAGTCAACTTGTACAGTCTTTAATATAATTAAGTCTTAACAGTAACTAATCTTTTGTATTCTACGGACCCCGTCTGATCCCAATCCATCCATTAAATAAAAGCAGTACGGGGACCTTCATCCTCGTACCTGCAAATACGTGGTAGGAACTGTGCTTATGAAGAAAATTAGAATAGAATTCAATAACCTATATGCAGAAAGCTAAAACGGGTCAAGATTTAATATAATAGCAATTCTCACCTTCACTAAGTTAAGTACACCTATACTCGCCGTACGCGTTAGGCGCGTCAGGTTGGTGAGCGAGAGACTCACACATACACGTCGGTAGCCTCATGACATCCTACTTTAGATTACAATGACTCAGAAACTAAACGTCGAATCATTGTTCACTAGGTTTCGAAAAATTCGTAGTATTGTCCTTAACCTTACTGTTGGAGTTTTAGTTAAAACTTAGTTTTAGTATTTTGAAATATTCAGTTCTTGTTTTATTGTAGCTGGGAAAACCCAAGAACAGAGCCGTGCCGAGTCCGTCGCCGAACTCGGCAGCATCTGCTGATTTTGTAGTTATAAGCTTCTCGGAGACGCGGTCTGTTTGTGCCTACGAAAAGTACGTGCGACAAACACAGCAATTAGGGATTAAGAAGGAGCGCGCACTTCGCTGAGTTTTCTTGTTCCATTTTTTGTATTAATAAATATATTCACCGTGAGAAGCTAAAACCCTGCTTGATCATTTATTTTCAACACTTTAGTTTTTTAACGAGATCGTAAGAAGCGTTCGACTATAATCATCGAACATATAGGTTTTGCGTATTAAACGCCCGAATTATGAGACCTCATATCTTAGCTTCTAGACGTCAGATGGATCTGCAATTTTAAGTGTGTATGGACCATTATAAAACCGTGCGCTAAGTTTTATTAATTTCCTAATAAAATGAGCTTATTGGTGAACCTCCTCAACAGAGGTCAATTTATTTGCATATATCAATATTACTTTACATTGATGTACTTCTAGTCGTGAGACACTTGACTTTAAGCGGTAATTAGTTCTTAGAGCTCGATGTCAAAAATAATTTGGCGCTCTATCGCGGTGCGTGGTGGGTCCACTTTCATGCTTTTCTCTCTCAGCAAAGTACATATACATGATAGAATTAGCAATAACATCTGATCCACTAACAAGGGCGCCCCCCCCCTCCCAACCCGACTTCACCGATTTTAATAAGTTTTGGATGTGTTGTGGTACTCAAAATGATATGGTACACGTATTTTTTTTTTTTTTGTACCGACATCCACTTTGGAGGGGTGAAAACCACCTCCGAATTTTACTAATTTTTCATCATTTTCATCCCTGGTAAAATGTTGCCGATATTTTCTAGTCGGTACTCTAGAATGTAGGTAGAACCATTCGCGAGAATCAAGGCTCAAATCCCGCCGAATTATCGCTGAAAACACGACAAGAGCGTGTGTGTATATATATATATATATATATATATATATATATATATATATATATATATAGGTATACATAGAATACATACAGCAGACAACTTTTTTTTTCACCTACACCTGTGCAGCTATTCAAACACATAGCGTCCGCACGGACTGCTACAGTACTGTGCAATAACATTTTACTGAACTTGTGTAGCACTGAAACGCAGTTTTTTCGGAGCAGTTATACTTTTGGGTTGAGTCTGTTAATTCAATCAATTCATTTTAAAACGCAGTGTTCTTATAAAAATAATTTAAATAAAAGTGTAAACATAAGTACCAGTGTAAAGTCAATTATCAAGTTTCGTGTAAGTTTGACTTATAGTGTACAGCAAAAAGTAAGGTTATGAGCAATCAAAAACGCTCTGTAATGTACAGAAAAAAATGTAATAAAAGAAAAATGGAGCATTTATTTGCTGAGTACGGTGATTTAAAAGAAGGTAAACGAAAATTATTGGGAAAAAAAACAACGAAGAGATCAACTGGTACGATGAAGAGATGCTAATAAGTGTAAGAGAAAGCAGCATTGAGAGCAGTCAGTTTTCAAATGAAACTTTTCAGTGCAAAATACAACGACCTCAAGTCAGTGTAGATGAGCAATGTCAGGCTAGTGACCTTACATACAAGTTAAAAGAATGGGAAGCTGTACCAAAAAGTGACGCTCAAGGAATATCTGACATTCAAAAATGGATTGTTGATACCGGAGTACCCCACAATCAAGTGAACAAGTTGTTAAAAATCATTCAAGCTCGGTGGGTCCCAAGTATACCAAAATGTACTGCGACTTTGCTGGACTGTAGTTCTGAACTTTTTAAATTAAACCCATGAAGGTCTGTAACGGATCAACTGGAGAGTTTGTTTACTTTGGACTTGAAGAGAAGTTAAAGCTCATTATTCAAGAAAATTCACATTCCAATGACCTATTGGAATTAATTTTATTTATTGATGGTCTGTCACCCTTCAAATCTACTTCAGCAACAATATGGCCTGTGCTCAATAAAGTCTGTACTAAACAGGATCATTATCAACCATTTACAGTAGGTGTATTTGCTGGTGATGGAAAACCTAAGGAATGCACGAGTTACTTGAAAGATTTTGTATTAGAGTTTAATCGTGTAAGTTCAAAATTAGTTATTCGTGACCATACTTTTCAATTGAAAATCAAATACATAATATGTGACACTCCGGCTCGACGCTTTGTAAAATGCACTGCTGGGCATACAGCATTTGCTGCTTGTGAACGTTGCAAGGTAGTAAGCGAGAAAGTGGATAAAGTGACAGTATTTTTTGACTCCAATACAGAACGTATGACTGACAGTACTTTCAGATCATATGAAAATGTAAACCATCACAAGGGTGTGTCTGTTTTGACACTTCTTCAGCCACCTATTGACATGGTAAAACAGTTTGTGTTGGACCCAATGCACTTACTGTATTTGGGAGTCACAAAAGGAATTTTAGAATACTTCCTCCAATCCAAGTCTAAACATAAAGTGAGGATTAGTGCTGTATTAAAAAGTGAATTGGAGCGTCGAACAAGAATGATTATTCAAGACATCCCTGAAGACTTCCCAAGAAAGATGCGACATTCAGGAGAGTACAGCAAATATAAAGCTGTTGAATATAAGTTCTTCACCTTATATGCTCCCCGGTTGTGCTTAAAGATTTGGTATCCGAGAAGATATACAATAATTTTATGCAGTTAACTAGTGCATGTAGATTGATGACGTATCAAAATCCAATGACTTACATCGAAAGAGCAAGAAGTTATTTTCATAAATTTGTGGACGAAGCAGCTGATATATATGGACCATCATTTTTGTTAATAAATGTGCACAATCTTGTACATTTGTGTAATGATGTTCAAACAACCAGCTGCAATTTTAACGAATTAAGTGCCTTCTGCTTCGAGTCGCATCTTGGATCTATCAGTAGAGCACTGAGGTCACCAACGAATCTTCTAGCTCAGTACTGTCAACGAGATCTTGAAAAGGAGACTTACGGAACAAGAGTGGCAACATTAAGTAAAGAAGTGGAAATTCTTATGCAACAAAGTGGAAAAATTAAGAAATTGCAGTACAAAGGGATGATATTGTCAGTAACTCATCCAAATAACACAGTTTTATTACAAGATGAGTCCTTAGCACAAATTTGTGAATTGAATAGTGATACAGAATATTTTGTGAAAGTGAATACATTTTTGAGAAAAGAATCGGTTTTTTCTTCACCTTGCGATTCAGAATTTCTAAATTTTTTAGAAGTGAGCCGTATATCTCCTGTGACTATAAAAGTTCCACTGCAAAGTATCAAAAAAAAAATGTGTAAAATTTCACCTCAATTTTTCAAAAACAGAAGAGATCAGGTTATTCGTAGTACCACTACTGCATTTGAATCCGTCAGAGGAATCATCAAATTAAATTTAACAAGGTAATTTTTTCTAATATTTTTCGCATTGTTTTTAAATTGCTTTTTGTTCATTATTAAAAGTTCTATGAATTCAACTTCATGAATTTTTAAGACAGTGTACCTTAACCTAACCTAACCTTACATTTTTTAAATTCGCGACATTGCGCGCATTGCTGAAAACATACCTAGTGTCATTTGTCATTTTTATAATGTACTTAATGTCTTTGATTTTTAAGTTTCTAACAGACAACTTTTTTTAACAAAAAAGTTTCTGCAGTGTTGTGAGGTTCTTATGTCAACAATAGTATTTTTCTTTTTTGTTTCAAGTCATCTAAACTTATTCATTTTATTATTGTTTGAATGAAGTTTTTTCTATTCAAAATAATCCAAAACTAACCTCTAATTGTTAGATTACTTATGTCTCATTAAAATAGCAAAAATGTTTTGTATATTTTAGGTACAAGATGAGCTCCAGTGACAGTGCATCAGAAGAAGAAGCCGCAGCCACTATACTACTATACAACTTTAGTCTTGTACAGTTTGTACATAGAGGGAAGAAGAAGAAAATAGAAGACCTTGATATTGTTCCCAGCAAATGGTTAAAGTACAATTACAGTCGTGGGAGATGCACAACAAAATACGCTCCAGCTGGTCCTAATCAAGAAGATTATCAAGTACTTCAGGATATGGTGAGAACACTTGCGGATGCACCTCAGTCATATACAACATATAGTGTTGATCTCAAGGGACGGGCAGGTGATTGGTGTCGCTTCTACTCCACCAGATGGTAAATATAATTGAACTCTGATTTAAAATTTTGTTCTTTGAACAGCATGCTTATTAAACTATATCAACTTGTTTTTAGCTCATGTAGAACAAATCCAAGCTCAAGTTGTTGCTACTTTGGATTTACCGGTCATTGATTGGCAAAATGTTAAATGTTCTACACGTAAGTAAGCTGGTAGATAACCTTGCTTTATAAAATATTATTAAGATTTGTAATAATTTTGATATTATAATTTCAGCATTTGAATCTGCTGCTATAACTCAACTTATTCGTCTCACCAATATTGTGGGGAATATGCAAGCTCAACAAGAGAAGATGGGGAAATTTATACTCGATAAGAGGGTTGTCAATGTTATGAACAACCAAATAGATTTTAATCTAAAGTATGGTTATGAAACTCCTTTTTCTACAAAGGAAAAATTTAACCAGTTCAACGAAGAACTGAAGGTCAATAAGTTCCTGAGAAATGATACTGTAAGATCATTTTCATTATTATACTTAAAAACTATACCTCATTATTAATATTACATACATTTACATGGTTTTCAGTGTTACGAATTGATGCAACACATAGATAAAAATTATGTTATAACAAGGTCATATGTTAGTATGATGAAAAGATTTTTGACGAAAGGCCTTGCTACGCAGTTCACTGCCATGAGAGCATCAAAAACTGATAGATCTAAAGAACAATTCAGAGGCAATGAGTTGTCAAAGTGCATGGAAAGTAAGGGTTCAACGTTATGTATAATTTTCAATTTCTGTTGGTTATTTACATTATAATCTTAAGTTTATTTTTATTTTCAGCTGTCATCGTAGGAAGTAGAGCTGAAAAAGGATTACCTACTGAACTCGAAGACAGAATTTCAGGATTGAGTGATATCTTGCGTAACGCTAAGAAGTGGAATTAATATACATATTTTATAATTAAATAATTTGTTAAAAAAACTGATCTCAACGTTGTAACCTGTTATAACTCTCATGTAAAATTATTTTGATAATAAATAGAATGTTTAAACATTGAAATATTATGCATAATTTATTATAAATACAATTTTTTAATAAATAAATCTTAGTTTCTTGTGCCAAGCTTTTTCAAGAGAATAAAAAGATGCCATCAAGAGCAATCATAATTTTAAGGTTATGTAATCCAGATTACATACTCGTGTAGCAAAAAAGTAAATTTAAATAAAAAGCATCCATTTTTTAATTACATCCAATGTACGTTACAGTTCCGTAACGTTTTCATTGAATTATTATCAAGAAATAGCTTTAATTGCTATTTTACTCGATGTCTGGTTTTTAGCGAGAACGGCATACAATATGCATGTCGCCACTCACGAGTTTTTCTCGAGATCCGCTCGATTGAATCTACCGATGTTGTGAAATTCTAGTCGGATTATCCCAGAAAACCCGGCAACGATTTTACCAGGGATGCGGTTTATTTTTCAGTGATAGTTTACGGTATTTGGGGATGATTGCATACAAAATTGTAAGACACGTCAACTAAAATATTCAATCAAATAAACGGAAACGCTTTTTATTTTTTGATCTCATACCCAAAAAAAAAATAGTTTTTCAAAAATATAAAATAGGGTTCTCAATCCCTTGGGTCCTTATGACAAATATTTTCCATTGGGTTTTATTACAAAATATTCATTAGAAGTCGAGATATGATTAAAAAAACGACTTTCGAGAGTAAAATTTGGAGGTGGTTTTCACCCAAAAAGAAATACGTATTCCCTATTTTTTTTTTTTTGAGAACTACAACATATCAAAAACTTATTGAAATCGGTGAGGTCGGGTTGGGGGATTTCCTTGTAAGAACAAATTTTTTTAGGCTAATCAATAAAACAAAAAAAAGCCAGATCTTGACAAAAATACTATCTGCAAATCACCTGTGGGATCATTTTTGTTGTCTACTCGCAACTCTCATTGATTAATTATAAATAATTTAGTGCAATAACGCGCTTTCTATTTTTTTTTTTTTTTTTTTTTTTAATTTTGAACAAACTACGCGAGAGTAACCTGAGAAAGTCAAATAACATAACAGCCATCCTCTTGCAGAGGACAAAAAGTTTCGACAAGAGACGGTGAGCAAGGTTAGAGCGATAAATGATGGTCAGTGACTTGACAGGGCGTTCAAGTAACAGCACGTGCATTGTAAGGCGTCGCGCGCACATGGCGGAGCTCTGGCAGAGTCTGTCAACATAAGAATTTGAAACAGTTGAATTGGTGTTGCAAAAGGCTGTCTTTTGACTATATTTTGGTTACCTTGAGTATTGGTCAGTTGTATCGAGCGAACCTAGTTGCCTTTAGTTAATAGGTCTTCTCTTGCGCCGCTGCGCCCTCTTCAGCCGGTGAGAATAGGGGAACGCGTTATTCGCGTAAAATCTAAAAATGCGTTGAAAAATATAAATATAATATAATTTTTTGCGAAGCATGTACGGGGTGTTACACGCCCGCGGGCCACCTGTAGAAAGGTTACAATCAATGCGTCGGAGGACAGAGCGACTGTTCTGCTGTTCAGCTAGCAGACAGCAAATATTTCAAAACACAGATGGTATAATCCTGTCATGTATTTTACACTGAGTAAACGCAGCTGATGTCTAGTTGCATAAAAACAGCTGATATTTTTTTAAATTTTATTTAAATTAATTTAGGTAGTGTTGTGATAAGTGTAGTATATATAGCTTATAGCTTATAACCCTAAAAAAAGAAAAAAATGAAGTGTTTTATTAAACGCAGAGCAGTGGAGTGAAGTTTTTTTTTTTACAAAGTGTAAAATTAGGTGTTGTTTTAGAGTGTGTGGTCAGCGAGATGCTAAAGACAGGTTTCGAGTATCTACCCAGAGAAGAAGGACTCTCGAGCAAAAGCCAAGAAGATTTTTAGGACAAGATCGACAAAGCAAGTAGAAACTCAAGAAGAGACATTTTATTTCGTATCCAGTGCCATTGAAAAGGCTAACTTGGCAAGTCGGAGCTCAAGGTTTAGAATTCTTGGGTACGCTGCTACAAAGTGGGCGAAGACCACTTATGTCCAGAAGATTTTTTATGCTAAGCACCAAGTTCAAGCTAAGACGAGAAAACGACAAACCCTCCGAAGGAGCCAGGCAAACTACAAGAAGATAACTATTATTCTGTAGGTGCTCGCTGGGTAGTGTGCATTGAAACACAAAAGCCTAGCCATGACTACGACCAATAGATAAGTATTCTTCTCTGTACTGTTTCAATTTATTTCTCTAAAATTGAAATATTGATTCATTTAATCTTTTTCAGCGGGCCCTGGCAGCGCTCACCAGCTGTATGACATTTTGAGGTTATACTGGACATTTTCTACAAATTTAAGTTACAAGACTTAACGCAGTTACAAAAAACAAGATAAGTATACAGTTTTATAACTAGCCAGCGTAAAACAACTTTTTTTACATTTTTATGAAAAACACATAAAATAACTTTTATTGTTTACAGGTGAGAAAAGCCGTACTAAACACAATAGGGATAAATGAATATACCATGTAAATGGTAAAAATGATGTTCTATATGTACAGAACGTTGGAAACTTGGTATGCTTTCAACTAAAATCATAAACTTTGATATTAATTTTCTCAAAATGTGGTTTATACTGATTTCAGCTCACTGTCCGTAGAATTCCAAGAGAACGGGTGGTTCTTTAGAGCTGAAATTTTAGGAGCATGCTTTGTATACCTGCAGTTTTGGTATGAAGGCGGGGATTTTAATTTAAATGTTTAGAAAATATTTTATACATGAAAAGATAGCATAATAAGCGAAAAAAGAAAAAATTCAGTATTTTCATCGTCGAACAATTTCCAAGCATTCAAATGAAAATTCCTGCATTAATACCAAAACTACAGGTGCACGAAGTATCCTCATTGAATTTGAGCCCAAAAGAACCAAGCGTTCACTTGGAATCCTATGAGGCGAGAAAAAATTTACAAAACCTTGCACCGAGTGCCACAATGGGCAAGCAGGGATAATTAATGCACAGCACAGTAAAGTTGAAGGTTTTATTACTAAATATCAGTAAAAAAATTTCAAATGGCTTACTTTAATTTTGTAATTTTTACTTATTAATACTTTTTTCAGGATTTTTAAGTGCTGTGTCCCCTTCAACAGATGTTACTCTAGTTTTTAAAATTGGTGTCGAATCGGGTCAAAGCTCGCTTTACCTGAAATTGGAATCTGCCATTTATACGCACATTGCATAAATGATAAGCACACCAATGTGACACTTTAAACGTTGCATACGACAAAACAAAAATTGAGATATAATCAATCTAAGATCATGAGGATATTAAAAATACTATTAAAGATATTCTTCCATGTTAGATTTTCCTTCGTTAGTCAATAATTATAAGATACATTTAATTTTTATATAAATATAAAATTTCTTAACGCAAACCTGTGCAAGATCAGAATATCCAGCAGAACTCGCCAAAGAAAGCAGACTCTTGCCTTCCGCAGTAGTCTCATGGACACTTTGACCTTCCGTTAAAAGTCTTTGAACTGTTCTAGCATCACCATCGGAACAAGCTTCAATCAACGATCTGTTTTCTTTTTGTGATTGACATGAATTTTCGGAACGCATAAGATTCAAGAGTGTGATAACTATAGCACTAAACACAGTTTAAGTTAAGCTACAAAATACCGCATGATCGATAAAAGGATTAACATCACTAGTTAATAATTTTTCAGTTTTCAAAACTTCTAAAATCTTTTTGAACGAGATTATTTAACTCAATCAACAACTTGTTTACAATCTTTAGATGTTCATTAAAACTATGTATTATCCTTTATTAGCTTCGACAACCTAAATTGACTTAATCGACTTAACACTCCTGCTGAAACAAATTCAATTGCAAATGTTTACAAGAGTATGTGTATATATGTATAAATATTTGTAATTATTTTGACATATACATGTGCCTTAAAACGGAATCATATAATAAATAAGATGATATAATATATTCATTTTGTATTTTATACAGTAATCCACGCATAAAGTTTTTGCTAGATGCTAGCTCTTTGAGATCCTTATAATATCGTTTCCTCCTAGAGCAAGCTTTGTAATAGCAGAATTTTCAGTTTCGCTTGTGACGAGGCATGAGTCTCGCACATGTAAATACATGTGAAGGCGTCCGTAATAGACGCGGCATGCGCAGCGAGCGCGCGCAAAGAACAAACGACGAATCCGCACGACGCGGATCGAGCGCGCGCGCAACATCTGCAAGGCGAGTCCGCACGAGCAACTCAGCGGCACAACGGGCAGTTCTACTCGAGCTCCACTCCAGGTACTATCGTGCGCACACGTTACTACAAGGAAAAGCGAGAGATAGACCTACGCCGACGAAATCGTCTCGTGAGCCCACATGACGATTTGATAGACGAACAACGAAACTCCGAATGAAACACGAAACTCCGAATTGCCATTTTGAGCACACGAAGCAACCTTTCGAATTCGAACAACACCAAGCCTTGTCTACGTGAGCACGGGTAGGCGACACCCGGTGCCACCGTAAAATCCTAACCTAAATTTACACTCTTTGAAAGTGTAGCGTCGATTTATACTTTTTAGTGTCTTTTACCAATGTAGACCTTACTTCTTATTTTACAGTGCATTTAATTGTTTAAAAAAAAGTTTGAGATTGTAATTTGAAAACTTCATTAGGCCCAAACGCCAATTCCTCAAATTTTTATAACTCACTATCATAAGTGCCAAAAGTTAAAAAGCCTGAAGAAACAAGGCCGAGTATTCATAAGACATTTTGACACTTCATTTTGAGGCAACGGTATGTAAATGACAAAATATAAAAGGCCTAAATTGTATGATGCCCAATAACTCAAAATTAATAAGGTCAAAATTTTTAAGGCTAAAATTTGTTAGTTGATAAGAATATAATTGTTTATTACAGTTATACATATATTATACTCTTTCAAATATTCTAGCAAAATTGGAAGTTAGTGGCCTACAGTTACTCGAAATGTGTTTACTTTTTGACTTGTGTATAGGAATGATTTTATCAGTTTAAAGTTCCTCTGGCCTATAAGATTTTTATATACACAAATTAATGATGTGTACAAGAGAAAGTGTTTCATGTTTTTTTAATACTCTACTAATACTCTACACCGACAGCTTTTTTCAGCTAGTTTCAGATGATCAATGATATTCATTATTTCACTGGCATTTGTAGGCTTAAAAAGTATTGTTTTAGAGTTAATAGGAGGTAGTTTAATTTGCATGCTAGATGGTGACTGTATAACTTTGTACATTTCATTTCCCAGATTGCTAAAGTACATATTCATTTGATTACCTATTTCTTAAGGATTGAAAATGCTACAGTTGTTATTATTATACAATTTATGCATTGTTCTTTCTTCTCACCTCTTCAGTTTTTTGATAATTAACTTAAGTAATTAATGTAGTTAATGTAATTACATAGATTTTTAGAATTATAACTATTTTTCTTTATTTTTCTCCTTTCATACAAAAGCTTAGCCTCATTAATTAATCTATGCAGCATTTTACCGTTTTTTTTTCTTTTTTAAGTTTGATTGGATCGTTTATCCACTTATTTCATAAAATATGAAAAAAAAATCTATATAATATTTTATTTTCTCACAATGTGATATTTCGTTAAGTGCAGGAATGGAGGGAACGATAAGGTATACGAAAATAAATACACAATTTTCTTTTTTTTTTCAAAAGATACAAAATATCATATTATTAATCATTATTAAAACTTGATAAAATAAAATTCAATCACGGGCCAGAGCTATAACTTTAAACAGCTCAAAAACGCTATGACAGCAACAGTTTAAGAGCGTCTGGTAAGTTAGGGAACTCTCCAACACGTCGCACTTCATCTACACGGTGGTAGGACGATAGGATGGTGGTGGAGGCACCAGTCCTATTTGGCCTGTTGTTTCCTTCACGAATGACGACGGTGAAGGGCTAAAACAAATTAGACAAAACATCAGAAAATATTTAAAATCTGGAAGAATTAAAATAATAAGTAAACATCAGAGAAACGTACCGCTCTACCTG
This sequence comes from Trichomalopsis sarcophagae, assembly GCA_024372645.1. Lineage (NCBI taxonomy): Eukaryota > Metazoa > Arthropoda > Insecta > Hymenoptera > Pteromalidae > Trichomalopsis > Trichomalopsis sarcophagae. The sequence goes on along the minus strand of QLSS01000150.1, from coordinate 43,948 downwards.
GACCCTTCCGCTTGGAGATGTACAATCCATCCCCTACATATTCCACAGTGCAGCGCTCAGCCATACATACATCATTATAATGATCTGGATCGATATCCTCGGCTTCTAGATACATTACAGGCCACACGACTACAAGTGAGCCAAGGTGAAATAAAAGAAAAAGAAATGCACGAGTTACAAATGAACTAACGCACATAGATTAAAAAAAAATACAGAACAAACATAATATATTATATAAAGCAAAGAAAACTTACATATCCATCGCGAGGACACAAGACCGAAAAACGCACCACCCCCTGGATAAGGTAGCGCCAGCTACCCTCAGCCCATGCGCCGAAATCTTTGAAACTGAAGAGTGCTAACACATTCATGGAACTAGCAAACATTACCCTTATACACACAACACAACCGCCTACATGCACAATACTGATACGCGCACACACGAAAAATACGAATATAATGAAGCACACTCAACACACTCACTTACACATAGAGACACATGCAATAATCATACATACACACACACAGAAAACGCACTTCATTGCTCTCACAAACACACACTATACTGATACAGACACACACACATATATATATATATATATATATATATATATATATATA
>QLSS01000150.1:29749-43227 GCA_024372645.1 Trichomalopsis sarcophagae | reverse complement strand
TGTGTGTGTGTGTGTGTATATGTATGGATGTATGCAATAAAACACACTCACTTACACAATATTCATACACACACCGAGAAATATATGGGTCATATATATATATATATATATATATATATATATATATATATATATATATATATATTTTTTTTTTTTTCAAAAGGGAAATTAAAAAATTTTCCAAGACCAAGATTTTAAGACTTTGAGAGCTCAAATCGACTACAAAACAAAAAAATGGCATGCGATCGAAGATACGCAAAAAGTGCAAAAAATGAGTGTTTACGTTTTGCCCTACAGAAAAGGCCCCTTTAAGTCTGAGGTTCTCGGACTTTTTTTACTAGAAAGCTGACGTTATAACGAGAAGATCCCTATTTTTTGGCTTAAAAATATTGATTAGGTAACCCTGTGCAAATGTTTGAAAATAGCCATTTTTTCACGATTTTCGAAAATTCAAAAATTTATCACGGGAGCTACGGGCTAAAATTTTAGAAATAGCCGTTTTTTCTAATGTATTTTAACATACAAAATGGGCGGGCTGATTGGGCGACCCCTCCCCCCCTCCCGACACCGATTTGACGAAATTTACAGGAATGACCCACACACACACACACACACATATATATACATATATATATATACATATATATATATATATATATATTTATATTTATATTTATTAAAACACACTCAACGCACTCACTTGCACACACAGACTTACGTAACCTTGACGCATATGTAATTAGAACACTTGCTCTCCGATTTCATCGCAACACTTGTACACACGTAAAAATATAAAAAAAAAAGAAGAAAATCATTTTGCTATCACTTACCATATCGCAAAAATGGCATTTTAAACGGTCAATAGCCGCTACTGTACGATGACACCGTACCGCGTCTCATCCAAACTGCGACAAAACGGATACAGTCTTAAACTTGAACAAGCTACATACGCATAACACATACTTCACAATTGAAACCTAGCTAACAAACACATAATGATTTAAATATTCAAGTCAACTTTATCAATTTGTAGTAATGTTGCAGAAATATAAAACAATCTCATGGAGTGCGTCATCATCCCACGCATCACTATTTCAATCCAAATGATTATTATTGTTATTATTTCAATTGTTAGAATGTGACAAAATACGCGTAGCGGCTGAAATCAAACACATAGGATCACTCTGCGCACACATACTAGCACTACATATCACGCCAGTAAACACACCTGTATGCTCACTACTACGACATTTTAACTAAAACTTAATACAATTACACTTTCATTTGATATAAAAATTCGAGTATTCATCAAGCTATCTAAAACAAGAAAAATATTTCACAGTTTCTAACGCCAAATGCACTTTATCAAAGTTAGAATATAAAAATTTACGCGCTGCATTCAGCGCTATTGTGACGCCCCGTACAAGCTCCGCAAAAAGCTATACAAAATAAAAACTAAAATTTATTGAATACATTTTTAGATTTTACGCGAGTATCGCGCTTCCCCATTTTCAACTAGGATAAGCCCGCGCTACAGCTGACAGCGCAACTTCAGCAGCGCCACGAACCAGCGAGCGGCGGTAGCAGCAACACCGAAAGAAGAGGCAGAGCGGGCAACATACCATGTATATATGTATATAGAAGCGGCGGCATAGCGGCGCATATTATAAATTATTTGTATGTATGGGTTTTGTACATAGGTGAGGTTTTGTACATGTCTGTGAGAAAGTGTGAATGTGAAAGTATTTTCGACGGCACGACTCGCGCTCGCTCCGAGGCCTATAAAAAGACCCGCACGGCCAGTATAAGCTCACTAGCTCCAGTGCAACTTACAAAACTCTCGAGCAACCTATGCCTCGAGTAAACGACTTAGAATATTTTCGAATATTTCTACATTTATAAAAGTTTTGAGTTAGGCACGATATCACATCATAAAGCGTATCAGTCCTAGACTTAGAAAAATTCTAATTATTGTCAAAATAATTTAGAAAAATTTCGTTACCTAATTTAAACCTAATTTTACCTAGTCTATTGATTTTACTATCTGAAAAGTCGTGAACATTTACTAATCTGCGTCGTGATTCTGACAACAGATTAAATAGAGAGATTTAAAATTTTTATAATAATTCTCAATTATAATAGACTTTGTATTCTTACATAAATTTAATTACTAAAGGACCGAGATAAGTCGTGCCCGTTTCACTATAGACGCGAGACGTAGACCCTCATTCAAAAATGTTCACTGATATATTATAATCTGTCCATATTTTTTACGACACAGGCAAAATATAGCTTAAGAATAACAATGAAACAAACATTACCAAGCGTACAACCCATTCATCAAAAATAGAAATCATTTAAACAACCTAACACAAGGAAAATTTATTTCGAAAGTAAAATTAACAATGTTCTAGAATAAAATAAGTAAGTAAACAAACACTCATGTATAGTCACGCTCGCGTACTCAATTCTGTTTTCAATTTGCAGAATTAGGATATATAGTCAAGAGATTAGAAACTTATTTAGAAGATAAACTTAGAATCTTACTTCAAAACAGGAGATTATTTACTAGAGCAATGCAAAGAGATACAGTCTTCATGCGACAAAACCTTGTCAGTCTGTCCGCACAATCAATTAATTAAAAGCTATATTGAACAAATTCAAGTAAACCAAAATGCGATCAGAAAAAATTATAGAATTACTTGTTGGCCTTGATTTATCAAAAACATCAAGACAACGCAGATCTCTTTTGCTATTTATTGGTCAAATAAGCGAATACCTGTTCGGCACAATAGACGAAAAAGTGCAAAAAATATGGAAAATTTAAGAGAACTATCATCCAGCGATACTCGCAAGACGGCGAAACTGTTAGCGCAACAAACTGAATAAGTAGAAACAGAATTTCATATAAACAACAAAATAAATAAATTAACCAGTGTAGTTACAAGCATAACTAAATCATTCGATTATTACTACAAAAAAGACACGCTTCAAACAGCAACGCAGATTTTAGGCCAAACAAACAAACTCGACACGGAAATTATCACAGATGCTAAATTATTTGCATCACAAAGCGCTATACCCCCTCAAAGGATTACCACCTTGTCGTGTGCCCGTTGGGCCGGTGAGGGGGCTCCTCTAGTCGAGTGTGCGGCGGATCTCGGACCCGGACCCGGCAAGAGAGAGTGACTGTTTCCGGCTGTGTCTGATTCCCTGTAAAACAGGCTCTCAAATGTATGTGGATCCCCGTAAAAAGGGCTCTCACTCGAGTGCGGGATCCCCTAAAAAGGGCTCTTCCTAGCTTCGAACTCTCAACGGGCCTGGGGGAGAGGCTCAGTCAACTCTCCTTGTATCAGAGGAAGCAAAGGAGGAGAGCGAAAACTGCCTGGCGGGCCGATTAGAGGCTAGGAGCAATCCCCCAACCAGGGAAAGTGCCGGTTGGAAAACACAACCCATTAACACACATATTAAACACCAACACTCACACACGTGCCGATCTCAAAGCTGCCCTGGGCAAACGAAAAATCTCACCTGACCTAACAGTACTGGTTGGTGACCGGATAAGCCCATGTTGGATTGGGCGAGGGGCTGAGGCCACAGGCGTCGGAGTTAGCTTCTCCGGGGTGGGTGGCTTCTGGGGGGTGTACTGGTACGGGATGCGGGGACGGGGCTTCGTTCACACACCCTAACACAACCGTTTAACATACACAATGAAATGGATAAGAATGAAACACAGGAAACGGTTGCAAAAGTGCCAGAAACGAAGGAGCTTTCCAACTCAAACCAAGTCCTCACGGAAGGTATTATAAAATACCGGGCGGCTGTCGTCATACGGCAAATACCGGAGCAAGTTCCCAGGAGAGTTACCGGGCTACAGCGACGTCCGCCCCAGCGGTGCCTCCTCGGAAACTGAAAATAGTAAGGTAAAGAAAAGAAGCAGGCAAGTTGATAAGAAGCTAGCCGGGGCGAAACTAAGGACAGAGCGTCTGCAGGACGCTCCTGGGTAGTCTCAGGTTGGGACCCTTACGAGCGCGACCAAAAGACAACACTCTGACAGCTCCACACGAAGGGAGCTCAAAAAGAGGTCCGTTGGGGACGCTCCAAAGAGCTACAGCCGAGCAGTGGCTACTGACTTAAAGGTGGACAGCGTCTCGGTCAAGTACCCGAAAGAGCGCCTTGAGGAGGACCAGGGAAAGAAAGTCCTGGAGGCCTTAGAGGGGAAGATTGATGACGCCCCAGATGGAGGCTATTTTCCGAGTTTCTTGGATAATTGGTTCCAGATGGGTGCAAAAATCTTCCACTGCATGGTCCAAAAGAACTAAGAGTAGTTACTCAGTAATGCCGCTAAATAGTTGTGTGACCTCCAGAAGCTGGTCAGAGCGATGATCTACGCCCCTGGAGTGCATACTCCGGAGGTCGTAGTGACGCGCTTGAAAAGACAGAGCACTAAACTCACACCGGACTCCTGGGTGGTCGACGAAACCAAAACAGTGACGGTGAGCACCAAGGGGAAAAAGAAAGAGGAGACAACCATTCGGGTGCTGCTGGAAAGGACTGAGGTCGAGGCACTGAAGGCCCTTGACTTCAGACCTTTCTATGGAGGCGGCAGGCCACAGGTCGTCTTGTTTAAAGAAAAGACAGAGGAAGAGCCGGGACAGACGAGAGTAGAGGTTATGGAGGTTTATTCCGGCCTCAATAAGGTAAGCATAGAGGTGGATGCAGCTAGCGGTGCTCTCGAACAAGATGGCTGATCGGGGGCAACGAAAGAGCGTGAACAATATGAATGGGGCCGAATCTGTACCAGATACAACCATAGAGTTTACGCAGGTATTTCTATACCATTGTAAGAGCATCATAACCGTTCTGGCTTGACGTATGGCGAGGGTGCGTAAAGGTATTTGTCTAATCCAAAAACCTTAGATTCACAACGGCAAAATCGCAGGCTTAAACAGGATAGGTACACTGATCAGCGGCAGTCCCGTCTAGACTAAAACGTGCCTTATTGTTAAGGGGCTTCAAGTGGAGAAGGTGCCAAAGTACTGCTCAAGGGATCTATGTGCGGCTAGGGTAGACTACAAGGGTACCAAAGGTAAGCGAAAAGTCATTATGATTGCCGCAGCATGCTTTATTTACGAGGAAGCGTGCCCACCAGAGGAAATGGTCGAATTAATTAGAGAATACGAAGCCGAAAGCACCAAGCTTATAATGGGATGTGATGCAAACGCACATCACACATGTTGGGGCAGCACAGACTACAATTCTAGAGAAGTAAGTCTATTGGAGTTCATAGCAACAACGAACATGGACTTTCTTAATACGGGCAGCAGACCCACGTTCCAATACGCCGTAAAGGAAGAGGTCATAGACATTACCCTGGCCCCCGGGAACGTGTGGCCTGAGGTTATGGACTGGAAAGTGTCGGAAGAAGACTCCATGTCGGATGAATAACACATCGTGTCCACACAAGCGTACTTTGGTCGAGCTACTCAGCGGACAAAGTACGCTCGACCAGCTCATAAGGAACCCTAGGAAAACAAACTGGGTATCTGGGATCCTACGGGATATAATAAGAAGTTCTTTCTTACAAGAACAATTGTGAACTTAGGCTGAAGAGGCCATCGAAAGGGCGCTCCCTGGTAAAATAAGTCACTGGAGAAACGCAGAAAGAAAGTAAGGCGGCTATACAATCGGCGAGACGGGTAACAAAAAAGGCAAGGACAAGGTGGGCTATTAGGACGCTCGACCCCTACAAGGCGGCAGGTCCGGACGGCATTTTACCGACTCTGCTGCAGTAGGGCATAGACGTTATAGTTCCAGCCTTGGAGAAATTGTACCGAGCCTTTCTGGCACTGGGTTATGTGCTGGAAGAATGGGGACAGGCGAGGGTGGCTTTCCTGCCGAAACCAAGTAAGACACATCACGCGGTCGCAAAGGACTTCAGGCCAATCATCACGACCTCATTTATATTCAAAGCTCTGGGAAAGTTTGTTAACATATATATTAAGGAGTCATCACTAGTAGAAGCGCCGTTTCACAGCAAGCAGCATGCCTACCAGACGGGAAAGTCAGTGGACACAGCGTTGGTGGATGCGGTTAGCTATATTCAAAAGGGCATGGAAAACAGTGGTTTGGTATTGGTAGCTTTCCTAGACATTGAAGGGGATTTTAATTACACGACCAGCGAAGCGATTTCAGCACGTATAGAGAAACACGCAATACCAGCAATTGTCACCAGATAGATCAGTGTTATGCTAAGGACCAGGACGATAGTAGCTGCCAGGGAAACGTACTCTAGGAAAGGAGTAATGAGGAAGGGATGACCACAAGGAGGGATGCTGTTACTGACACTATAGTGCCTGGTGGTGAACACCTTGCTCTGCATCCTGAACGAGGCTGGTATAAACGCACAGGCATATGCAGACGACATCGTCATCCTGATCAGGGGGGGGGGGGCGACGTGCTAGCAGGTTTAATGCAGTTCGCGCTGGACCTAGTGGAGAAATGGTGTAATAAAGTAAAACTGAGGGTTAATCCCAACAAAGTCAGTGTCATGCTGTGTACGAACAGGTATAAAACGAAGCCGATGGAAGGGCTCCAACTCCATGGAGTTTCCCTGAAATTGGTAAAGGAGGTCAAATATCTGGGAGTCACACTCGACGCCAGACTTAACTGAAAGAAACATATCAAAGATGAAGGCAAGAAAGCGATAAGCGCCTTCTAGGCCTGCAGGAGGGCTTTTGGCAATACCTGGGGTCTAGAACAGGATGAAGTGAGATGGCTATATGATGCAATCATAAAATCAAGACTCATTCATGGGGCACTGGTATGGGGCCACAAATGTGAGATGAAAAGGGTGCAAAGATTGGTTATGAGGGTGTTACGTCTTGTGACGTAGTGCTACGACTGAATAAAAGCATAATTGCGATTGAACAAAAATGTATTGCCAAATATTGCTGCGTCCGAATATTAAGTAGAGCAGGGAATTCAACGAGCATACGTTGAATCTACTTTTGTCAGTGAGAATTCAGACCTGCACTATGCTACGACGCTCCGGGCTGTCGACAGAGCTAGCAGTAGCTTAAGTCTTACTCGGTCTTGTAAGCATCGATGAAACTCAATAAATACGCTAAAACTTAATTCTCAACGAGAGTGCATTATTTAAACCTTCTTATACATGTTTGTCGGATCCTGATTCCCTTCGCACACGACTGGCGAACTGTCCTGAGCAACCACAGCAGCTGGAGTGGAGCAGAAGTCACCCCCTGAACAACCACTAAGTAAGTACAATATATTCTGATAATTAAAAGGCCTAGCTAAGACTTAACAAGGGGGATCACGGGATCCATGCGAACGACACCTACGGCCGCTATGGAAAGACTGTTGGAACTTTCTTCACTAGGCAAGCTAATAAGGGCAAATGCATGCAGTACGTTAGCGGAATCAACAAACTGTTCGGATTTCAAGGATGCGACACTTCTGGAACAAGTAATGCCGCTAATGGAAGAAAGAGGTTGTGACAGAATGGCGGAAAGAATTCATTTTTCTAAGCCGTTCTCGATCATAATTCTAGAAAGGGAAGAATGGAAGACAAGTGCACATGAACTCCTCAAAAACAGTGTGGTGTGGTTCACTGATGGCTCAAAAAATGAGAAAGGTGTAGGAGCAGGTGCCTGGGAAAAGGGGGACACACAAGAAACCGTGTGCTCATCGACCACTATGCTACGGTTTTCCAGGTAGAAATCAGGGCCATTACAGAGGCTGCTAAATGTCTGTTGGAGGAGGCACAGGACAAAGAACTGTTAGCTTTTGCTCGGATAGGAGGGCAGCTCTCGTGGCGCTAGACAGTATCAGTATCTCCTCTACAGAGGTACTAAGGTGCAGACAGGCGCTGGAATCACTCGCGGAACACAACACGAGAGACTGGTGTGAGTACCGGGACACTCCGTCGTGGTGGGTAACGAAAAGGCGGACAGGTTAGCGGGTAAGGGCGCAAACGACATTCGTGTAAGAAGGTGCGCAGTCGCTGTCCCAACCTGCGAGGTTAATAGAGCAATGAAAGACTGGCTTAACTCGCAACTGAGCGACAAATGGACCAATGCCAATGGGCGAAGACAGGCTAAGACTCCGATGGGCAGCAGCCCACCTGAGGAGTGGCTGCTGACCATTAAGGACCTGAGCGGGAATAGGTTCATGCTGGCCGTTGGCTGACTGACGGGACATTGGAGGGTAGGATACCACAATTATTTGTTTATTGCAAATCAGTAATTTGTTTATAACAAAAAACTGACGGATTTCGGTCTTTGCAAGTAACAAATTTCAATTTAGTATTCCAAAAAACAGAAAAACTCCAAGTTACTGAGATGAACTCAAAATTTACACTCAGATGGCACCAGCAACTGATTTATATAACAAACCTTAAAAGGCTTATGTATGTGGTCAAAATAAATAAATATGGCATTAAAGTACAAATTGTTACGATAGTTTGTACGTTTTGTTAATTAAGTACTTGGCTCGTCTTGCCTCGAGGATAGCCATTGCTCTAACCAGATTTTTCCTCCTTCTCTGCTTCCGCCCTTCTAAGAAATGTATATTGCGCTGATTCAAAGCTCTCATAGTGAGGGAAAAGAGAAGGAGAGCCGAAGAAGAGAATGAGGAATTAGAAGTGGCACACAAGAAAGAATGGGTTGCAGAGATAGAAGAGCTGTACTAATAGGATGATCAGGGAGAGAAAAGGTATAAGAAGTGGAGTTTGGGAGATTCAGAGAAGGAGGAGGAGGACTAAAGAAAAGAGAAAGGAGGAGAAGACAGAAGTGAAAAAACGTACACACGCACACACTCAGACACAGCAGCAGAGCACTCATACAGTCTATTATTACATTTCTTAGAATAATTGCAAGCAAAGCTAACATTAATTTCCTCAGATTTGGGGGTCATAACTGATAATTTGAGATACCATTAAATCATCATAACCAAACTTAGATTACCTTAATTATGGAACCCTATTCCAATCCATATTAAGGGGATGTTGGAGCTAGCGTGTCGATATTGTGACCCCACCTCTAGTTATAGTTTAAATTGTTTGCCTATGATAGACTTCATTCTATCAAAAATCAAAATAATAATTATTTGTTATTGTGTTGGTCACCGTAGAACAAAAAGTTTTTGTTGATTTAATAACTCAAAAATTTTATATGATTCTAGATTGTATGCAAAAGTGACGGCAGTAGTTTTATAAGTATGTTTATTAATTTTTTATTTATGATATAAAAAATTTTTGTGGTTAGGTTTTTTAGCTAGGAATACATAAAACATAAACAGAATAAAATTGTGTAAAAAGTTAGCGATCTAGCCAATGTATAACTTTACATATAGTGTTACAAAACTGACCATATTACAACAGCTATAGAACTGACATTTAATAATATATCAAATAAAATTATGTAAGCAATCACATACACACATTTAAATATAATTACTATATGTCCTTTTAAGACTAGAATTATTGCTAATTAAGAATTTCATAGCAGTAGAGAACCAATAAATTCAGCTTATTTTGAAACTTATGATAAATTATCAGCTTACAATTCCACAATTTTGGATTTTAGTACCACTCAGAGTTTTAAATAAGGTTCACCGGCTTTAGGTTAGCAAAAATAGCAATACTCTACCAATACGTTACATATGATTTGTAAGGAGTAATTCTGAAAAATGTTAAATTAAAAAGTTTAAATAACACTAAACTAACTTACAGAATTTTATCTCGGCACATAACGTGTAACTGCACTGAGATTAATTTTCTCACACATAAACTTTTTAATTTAAAAAGTATGTACATTACGGTGTAACCTCTGTACTGCACACTACAAGCACTAAATCTAAAGCCACAAACATCTGTGGACTATATTAATGAATTTCAATTAAATTGATTAAAAGTAAAACCATGTTATTAGAATACAAAGAGTAGGTAAAAAGACACTATGTTTTTTGCGTTTTGCGGTAGCACCACAAAGGCGTGTTTGAGAAGCAGACGAAGCTTTGGCGCCCTTGACACTATTTACTTCTGTATTGGTATCCAAGATTTTACTTTTAAGAAAAACGATACTTTTCATAATTGTTTCTAAGTAATTTTTATATATTATTAAATTTGTGTGCTAATCAGTGATTTTTAATGGAAGTTGTCAAAAAAAAACGCTGTCATTTATATAATATAAACAATGTTGTATATGATTTCCTCAAAGCCACCTCCAGTGTGAAAGGACGGTGAAGTTAGCCACCACTAGTGCGAAAGGACGGTGAAGTTAGCCACCTCCAATGTGAAAGGACAGTGAAGTTAGCTGCACATCAAAAATAATAGGGAATTGCTTTTCCACCTTTTTTACATATCCTCACATTCCTCATATCATTGCGGAGTTAAATACAAAAAAATATTACTGCGGCATCCTATTAAATTAAGAGTTTATATTAAAGGTATAAAAATCTTTCAAGAGCGGTGTCTAGGTAAGCAAGGTTGCCAGTGATGAGGTCTAGGTAGTTTGCTCCGTGGTTTTTTGTGTTTAGGTGTAAAAATCATTTGAAAGTGTCCAGGTGTACAGGGTAGCCGATGACGAGGTCTAGGTGAAGTGCTCAGTGATTTTTGGTGTCTAGGTGTGAAAGTCATTCAAGAGCTGTGTCTAGGTGTGAAAGTCATTCAAGAGCTGTGTCTAGGTGTACAGGTTGGCCAATGATGACGTCTGGGTAGTTTGCCCCGTGGTTTTTGGTAACGTGTAAAAATCATTTGAATGCGGTATCTAGGTTACGGGGTGGCCGATGACCAGGTCTAGGTGGTTTGCACTGTGGTTTTTGGAGTCTAGGTGTAGAAATTATTCAAAAGGGGTGTATATAAAAACAATTAGTAATTTCATGTTAGTGATAATAATGTTACGAAAAAGCTGTGGTCAAGGGGTTAAAGATGCTTACATTTTATTTTAATATAAGAAATAATCAAAAAAATTTACAAATAAGGATTGAAATCTCTGAAAAAAAATTAACTTTTAAAATAGTAAAAGGTTAGGCGAGTTTGATATATTCCGCAACGAAAGTACAGATAGAAAATAATTGAGATTAATCAAACAATGTCAAGTTTATCATATTTAATCTTACCGAAGCAAGGAGTAACTCTCAAGATAATTACTATTCAACTTGCCATGCCCGTTTCACTTTGTTTATTGGTGGACAACTGAAATTGTCTTTTTATGTATTAGAACGTCATATGAACACCATAAGTACAATGAAACGGGCACGGCAAGTTACGTAGTAATTATCTTGAGAGTTGCTCCTTGTTTCATTACAATTAAAAATAATTATTTTCTATCTGTAATTTTGTTGCGGAATATATCAAACTCGCCTAACGTTTGACTTTTTCAAAAGTTAATTTTTGTTTAGATTAGACTAAGAAATATAAGTGCGCTTTGCGCACTCGTTATCATGTCATAGTTAACATTTAAGTTTTGCTGCCTGCTTAGCGCCAACAGTTTGAAGCATTTTTAGGTTATATAATAAATTTCGTATTTCTGATTCGCGTTCCTTAATTCTTGTACCAGCCGACCGATACTCAATTAAATGTTTTACATATAGTTTGAAAGCTGCCATTAGGTGAGATTATTATTGCTTTTATATTAAATAAATTAGCTAAATTCAACTTTCTTAAGAATAGAAGTTCAAAATATTAACTATATTCAGACTAGATATTTGTTTCTCAACCAATCAAATCACTTTATTAATGGTTTAAAACATCTGCTCATCACTTTTTTTAAAAGAGATTGAATTCTATAATGCAACCTCTCATGTCTTAAAAAAGTCATATTTTATAAATCATAGAATTAACTTTATACACACATCATTAATATTTAGAGTGTTCTTCTTTCAAATTATTTTGAAGAATGATAATTTGTCATAATAATTTATTAACAAAAGTAATGATAGAACAAATATAGGCGATTCATAGTAGCTTTTATATCTTATAGTCTAAAGTAGCGCATGGCATAAGCACTAAAGTTTAAACTATGAAAACTGGTGTCAGGCAAAATGATTTGAAATTATGATAAAAATACCTTTGATATTTTTTAAGACCCATTTAGAAAAACTTGAAACTCATCAAATTTTAAACATAGAAGTCACTTAGAAACAATGTATATTTATCCAAATAATCAATTTTAACACTTGATTTAGAGTATATACAAAAGAATAAATGGCTAATGTTTTGTCGGCAATCGTTGCACGCACCTAAGAGAGATGCTACCATTTAAAAGTGAAATTCATGTAAAATGTCTTCTTACTTTAAGCAACTTTCAATTTCCACCGCTTTGGGCCAATGTTCAATCACTGGCACTCCAGCTGATTATAAAACTGTAAATAATTTTGGATAAAAAGTTGCAAATGCATATACATATATAATTGTAAATAATAGTGATTATATTGAATAAATCAGGAATCTAATTTTAAACAAATATTTTTGTGAACATATAAATGTACAAGCTCAAGAGATAAAAAACAATTGGTTAAAATAAAATTATTTTTAAATGTTGTAAAAAGAAAGTCTTTTAAGTACACACATTTTGAGTTAAACAAATCTCAATATTGAATGATTCATAAATAGATATTTAAATACTAACATAAGATGATTAATAGATGTCTAAATTATAGTTGAGACAATAAAATAATGTGAATGAAGAGTTTTTAATAATAATTAAAATTAGTTTTTTGTTTAAAAATGGAGCAATTTTATTTAAATTAACTTGATGCTTGACGGTTCATGATACCAAGTATTATTTAAAATTTGAAATTCATTTGTAATGTGGATTTGGAAAAGCTTGGCATGTTACTTATAATTATTATGAAAAACTACTTATTATTACTCATTAAAATTATTAATATAAAATAAATCTTGGTTTGCTTTGAATTGTTGAACGTTGCTGAATTTAACTTAATGTATGATTTTAGCTAATTATAATAACAGTTTAAATCAATACCTATGTTGGTGTTGCATTATATGGCTAATAAAATTTATTAACAAATTATCATCATCACAGTGAAGTTGCATTTACTGATTGTTGTGATGTGTGATGCCTGTTAAGTATATCAAATGAAACAGAATCTTTTATATGTGAGCAATTAAATTCAAATGTTTCACTGCAGAATATTTTAGCATTACACTCAAATGATGTTCACAATTTTTTTATTTTTTTTTTTTTTTTAATTGTAGATTAAAAACTTGATGTTGTTTTTTAGACAAACATTTAATCATTAAAAACTTGTCGAATTACACTTCTACAACCATAGAAAATAAAGTACAAAAGATGAATAACATCGTAACAATTCAGACGATTCAGTACTGTAGTTGTACGTTGTTATACGTAGAAATTATAATAGATTTCAGTCCTCCTATCCTACTCCTTTATATATATATATATATATATATATATATATATATATATATATAT
>QLSS01000150.1:0-29649 GCA_024372645.1 Trichomalopsis sarcophagae | reverse complement strand
TATATATATATATATATATATATATATAATAAAAGGGATATGAGATGTAGTGTAGCGCTATATTAGATTAAAGGGCAGCCATATTGCTGAGCATACACACACACACACATATACATATATATATTAAGTATAAGCACCAACCAACATAGACTTCCTATAGAAGTACAGTTCGTTCCTTCAGAGATTAGAGGAGAGATTGCCGATGAGCATGGGCGAAAGCGTGCCGTGCGATATACAGTCGTAAGCTAGCGCCGCCCTGCGGTTTTCGCTCCGAACTGTACGCATCTAGAAGCAGCGGAGGAGAAGTAGGGGCGGCCGTACGAAACTAGCTTCCCCACCAGCAGCAGCGGCGAAGGGGGAAGTAGAGAGTACACAATCACATCGCGGCAGAGCATATAGGAGAAATAATATAAGCGTCCGTAACTGTCAAGGATTTGGGCTTACGCGATGAATATGATCCATAAACAATTAACCCTAAGCACTTAAGGTCAGTTGCCATGATCGTCTTTATGAAATCAACTCTCATAATTAAAAACTTTAATTTTATAAACGTAAGACGGATTATGGTTAAACTGACACAAACACGTTAAGCTTAAGTTTAAACAAAGCTAAATTAAACTAACAAGCCACCCCAGCCACCCAATAAGCATATGCTACTTTCAGTTTTCATAGAACAACGACGATCGTGGCGGCGTGGTCTATGTTGTTGCTTGGTGTTTATATGCACTCAAGTTCGTGTCCGAGGTTCGGCAAATTTTTTTATTTATTTTTATTTGCTTATAAAATATTTATAATGCGTAAAAACAATAAGAAATATTATTATTCTTTTAGTACGTAGGGGACGTACAATGTGTAACTATAGTTATTTATAGTTTTATGGGTAACGAAAAAATACAATTTTAAATAAATTTATATTATTTTATCAGTACGATAACCTTTTTACAATTGCATAAAAACGAAAAAATTAAGTTTAAACTTAAATAAAATTAAATTAAACTAAAAAGCCACCCCAGCCTCCCGATAAACAAATGCTACTTTCAGTTTTTCTTCGTCAATGATCATTGTGGCGGTGTGGTCTACGTTGTTGTTTGGTATTTTTATGCACTCGGGTTCGAGTCCGAGTCTCAGCAAATTTTTTTTTCTACTTGCTGATAATATATACAGTATACAATAATAACGCAATATGTCATTCTGCTTCTGCAATTATATTTTAATTTAGGAAAGTATACGGTGGGCTTGCAATAAATATAGGTATAATTTACTTCTTGAATTATGGGAATACAAATTAATAATTTTTTTTTAATATCAATGTATTTTATAAAACGTTATCGTAATAATAAGATAATTTAAATTTATTTAAAATTGTATTATATATTTTATAAGCAAGTAGAAAAAAAAATTTGCCGAGACTTGGACTCGAACCCGAGTGCATAAGAATAGCAAGCAACGACGTAGACCACGTCGCCACGATTGTCGTTGGTATATGAAAACTGAAAGTAGCTTATGTTTATCGGGAGGCTGGGATGGCTTATTAGTTTAATTTAGCTTTGTTTAAGCTTAAGCTTAACTTGTTTGTGTCGGTTTAACCCCCTCTAAAAAATTAAAGTTCTCAATCATGAGATTTGAAAAGTTTTAGATTCTAATTTTTTTAAACTTATGTTGTTGTTTAAACATTCTTTTTATTCCAATAATATGCCCGAATAGTTTTTGTCGTTGGTTGAAACTACCGCGAGGTGTGGATGCGCAAATTCGACAGTCGCTGTTTGTCACTTTTCCTCCGCCGCGTCAGTGGCGGACGGCGGTGGACCTAAGAATATATAGCGCCTCTCCCTTCTCCACTGCCGCTGGATGCGCATACTTCCCCTACGCTCCTTTTCTAGATGCGTATAGTTCGATTGCAGGCCGCAAGTGGCGTCATAATCGAATTCGGCACGCATTTTTAACACGGCATCGGCAATCTCTCCTCTAATCTCTGGTTCCTTGTTCTTAAGAGACTATCTATGTAGTACTACATTCTTTGGCCTAGATGTCGCCACTTTTACAGTAAATAAGGGGATCTGCCGCACAGACCTTGGCATTTTCGATGGTCCCACCACATGCACGATGTCTAGGAAATGAGGTAACATAAAGAGTTGCTTAAAGATATCTAAATCAATATTTAAGCCAGTTAAGGGGATGTTGGCACTAAAGCTTCACAAATTCGCCACGGGGTATTTTGTATTTCCAAACTTTTTGAAAAACAAAAAGTCCGATCAAAATTTTCTTTTGGTAGAAAGATTCATTAAATAAATTTAACACTACGGCGCTACCGACTCGGTTTTTCGTTTTCAAGCCTGATTTGAAAAGTTTTATGTAAAATTGAATTTCAAGGTTGGAGCTGCAATCAGATTAGTACGTGTAAACATCTGTTCGTATTTCCAAGATTCTAGAAAAACTAAACGTCCGATCGACATTTGCCTTAGAATAATGATTTATTAAATCTAACACTAGAGCGCTACAAGCTTCGTTTTCTATTACAAGCTGTATTTTAAAAGTTATATGTAATAAAAAAACAGCGTTTTTAGCGTTTTTAAAGTGGGCTTTTTTAGGCCGAGTGTGGAGTTTGCAGTACGAGTCAAGGCGATCAGTTAGTCCTAGCCGAAGGCGAGGGCGTTTACAAGCCTCAGATGAATACTGCAACCGCACGAGGCCAAACAGCCCGCTTAGCCTTTGGTGTCACATCATATTTTTTTAAACGCATGTATTGATTTTCGCGTTTCAAACTGCACTTGTTCAATTTCGTGCGAGTTTAGAAGGTTTGCCAATGAACTGTGTAGCGGGCGCAATTCTTTTGCACCCGGTTACAGCAGGCGCAATAGTATATTTCGATATAAGTCCCGCGTGGAATATTATATGAGATCTCCTATAGATCTCACATAGGTCTCATATGACTGAAATTCGTCATATTTGAGTCATATGAGATCTCATATAATATTTTTACGCGGGTGCGCAAAAGTTGATTCTACGCGAGTGTGAGGTTTGTCACACGCGTGTCGAACATTATTTTTCGATACAGGGGCAAATTTATTAACAAATTATCACCATCACAGTGAAGTTATATATATATATATATATATATATATATATATATATATATATATATATATACACACACACACATACATCGCCTGTACGACTGCATTCGTGTACCCATACAGACGACGTATACTAAACCGATTGGAACAGCGCAAAATGTTAAGAATATCTTTCGTAGAATAGTTTATCCTTGGATGATTTTATTTTAGCTATTTGTACCGTATTGTAAATGTAAGTAGCGTATTGTTCGACTGTCCCTAGAACGATATTGTCGGACTTAAGCTTTTAACAACGTTTTAATTATGTAGCATAAAAACTAGACGCGCTCGAGCCTGTATACCTGAGCGCGCTCGAGCCCGAAATTAAGACACCACTAGTGTTTCCCAGGAAATACCTAAGTGCCCACGTGTGTGCCTCGCTGCGCACCGACACATCTGCGCGCCAGCAGTCTGCAAGACCCAACAAAGGTGATCATAAAACTAGACGCGCTCGAGCCTGTATACCTGAGTGCGCTCGAGCCCGTGTACCTGACCGCTCCACCGACCGTTCAGCTGATGAACCATCAGTTGTTCTACGTGCATGTGATCACGCCGTAGAGGGAAATTTGGTGGAAGGGGAAGCGTCAGACAGGAAACAAAACCTCCCTGTCAGTCGGAAGAAAATCAGAATTGTCTCAGCGATCGACTCATACACGTCGACTGCAGTAAGCATCAGGCTTGCACTTAGCCAACAACCGTACCGGTCTAAGTCGAGCATTTATAGTTTTGCTCGTTCAAGTATCTGCTTTTCAATCACTAGTTATCCACAAATTGTATTTAGAATTTACACTCAAGTTTTTTAAATAAATATATTGTATTAGTATTAACAACACATTGTCTCAGTTTTTTATTAACAAATTTAAAACCGTGAGACGCAACACAAAACCAATCGCCGAACATCGGAGCGAGCTCTTTGACCTACGAGTCAGCGTTTCTTATACGCGCGTACTACTGACTTACTTTTGTACATCGTCGTTGCACGTCAGGTGTTGATTGGTCTATCGTTGCCGCGTTTCACGTAATTTCACAACTCCTTGAATCGTCACCGAGGCTTTAAAAGGCCAGGAAACGATCCACGGAGTGCCTTTTGTATAAGTAACTTGTCGTCGTGTAGCTGTACCCGGTTAGCGAGTACGAGTGCTATACCTTTGTACGCATCACCTATTGAGTGCCTAGGAAACACTCAAACTTTGTGTACACGTTATAGTAGAACTCCTTGTTTTCTGGTTTGAGAGTCTGCATCGTGCAACAAGCGAAGGGCCCGTCGATAGCAGACCGGTGTTAGTGGGAACCCATAGAGCAAATTAGATTTACCATACATAAATCAGCCACGAGTAATCGTGTAGAGTAAGATCAATTAGCATCTGTCGTGCCACGAAGGACTATCCAGTTCAGGTCATATATCAGAACAAAATATACTGTAAGTTAAGTTTTATTGTACCAACATCAAAGTAACTATAAGATACCTGCGTACAAGCAATAACATCCTGTAAGAAACTGTATTGTCTGCTGAGTTCTGGGTTGCCCCCAATAAAACAAAGATAACAATTTAATCAGTTTCTACTATTATTATTCTATTAATTAAGAGTGATCCATATAATAACCTACATCCTGAAGAAGTAAACAGAAAGATAATCAAGTGCCTATAAAACCAATAGTAACAAAGGTAAGAACCTCAGGACAAGCACAACGTCCGCGAGTAAGTATAAAAGCGGACTCAGCATCGTCCACCAAAAGCGGACAGCCTACAGTCTGCGCACGAGAGTGTCCGCGCATGTCCCACTAACGCGACAGTCTCGCGTCCACTTGTGCAATTAGATATACATTGTATATCTATATATCTAGTCCATCCATTCAACTTAAGTATCTCTAGTAACAATAAAGCTCTCGAGCTTATGCTAGTTCTCGCGAATAAATAATTATTTGTAAAACTCGCGCAGCCCGTATTCCTATCAAATAGTCTTTACAACGTTATAGAAAAATGCGATCTTGAAAAGAAAGAGACTTAGGTGAATTTTTCGAGAATAACAACAAAAATATGCTCTGTTAAACGCAAAAAGAGCGAATTCCATAGCGGTTTTTCTCTGACTATGGCAGAATTTATTTATAACGGGTTTTTAGATGTCCTACTTTCTTGCATGCAAAGAGCAACTTGATTTTGACTTTTTGAAATTATTCTTTTTTCACATGTTTCTTTTTTGGTCCAAATAGAACCTGTTACCGCGATATTAACTTATGAAACCAACGGTAAGTAATTAAACAATAAGCTGCAAAAAAATCATCAAAATAAATTAACAAATGTCTCAAGCAACAATTTTACAGTTAATAAAATCAGCTTTTGGCACACGTATTGACCATCTTTTTCATAAATTTTATCAACATTCTTCGATTTTTGCAATAAAAATGCCTAATTTTTGAAAACGCATTTTTTCGCGTTCGGCATCGATTTTACACTTGACTACTAATTGATGAAAAAATAATTCAGGTACATTTATGTTTAGGTAATTTAAGTACCTTCGACATAGCATATCTTATTTTTCGATCGATCGTCTAGATTTTTAAAGGCACTGAGAAAACTAAAAAAAAATGCGTAATTTGATCCTTTTACTTTTTCTTACAATTTCATATGCATTGTTACATTTTATTAAAAAATTAATAATTAAAAAAATATACTGACTATATCAGGCGGTAAAATAACATGTGTAATCAAATGTCATAAAATGTAATAAAATGTAAAAAAAAGTTAACAAATCTGAAAATGTAAGAAAGTGTACAGAAACATATGAGAAAAAGGTCCAAAATCCAACAAAAACGTACAGTTTCTTACATTTTCTTACATTTTTTTACCTTATATTACAATTTCTTACAAATAATTACATTTTTTTCCACTAGGGATACTATAACACGCAATTCCACAAATCCGCAACGGCGGACGGGCTGTTTGGTACTACGCGCGCACGATTCCGAAAATGTAAACTACTGCTAAAATGGCCGACGGACTTACTGTGAATGTAAACTTAGTGTGATGGCAAAAGCACTGGTGATGATGGCTTCGTGCACAAGTAGATAGTGAAGGCGCCAGTGTCGGTGGCTTTACCCAAACTCCTTGATGACGATTACTTTGGAGACGGTGAAATTACTAGTGTCAGTTGCTTCGTGCAATCCTTTCCAAGACTGCCAAAGCTGCAGCACGTCGTCTCAATGTTGACTACCGAAGCGGTAGAATCTTTCTGGCGAGTAACTACATAAATCAAGCGTGTAGCCGTGTCTCTCGCTCTAAAGCAAATAAGCTTTATAACCAAAGCATAAAGTAGAGTACAATGGAAGATCGAGAGGCAGACCAGGAAGAAACAAATAACATGAAAAGTTCCATGGCAGTATTAAAGGAACGCATGTTAGTTCTAAAGAAAAAAATGAATGTCGCGAGCTCGTCTAAATCAGGTAAGGTGAGTTTAGCCACGCTTTCGTGAAAAGGAAAGTTTACCAAACAAAGTCATCCCAGACGAATCTAATCGTATGAGAACAATATAATAATCATATGAGAATCATATGATAATTTCGACCGAATCCTCATATGAGGATCATATGACAATCACATGATTCTCGTATGATATATTGGTAATTTTTATAAAAACGAATATTCAGTCTACTTTTTCAAACCTCAGTCTGATAATATAGATTTAAACTATCAAGGTTGATATCAACCTTGATTTAACCTTGACGGTGCACAGATTAATTAAACTGAACAAAGGAGCCATGCAAATAACAAAACATTTGCAAGTACATTAAAAACTGCCTGAGCCATTCAATCATAATAACAGTACAATAATTTCTACCTTTTGACGAGTTGCTAATTTAACTATTCATTTGTATGTTGCCTAGTTCCATCTTCCTTGTACATGATTTTCCATCGATCTACAGGGGCGTCGTTACATTTTTTTTCGAGCTATGGAATTTTGAAGGGGTGTTGAATTAATAATTTAGATTTCCTTATACTAAACCACCTACCCCACGCACAAGCAAATGGCCTATGGACACCATAAATAGTAAACCATAAACCCATCTAGACCACGCACAGCAAATAACGGATTTAAAACTTAAATGCTAAACCATAAACCAACCTACCCCACGCACATCAAGTGGCTGATAGAAATAGTTTTGGTAAAAATGGATGTATAATCGAAAATAAAAGTAACAATAATTTATTAAACTCTTTTTTTTTCAATAAAACTATTCAGTCACAAATTTAAATCTAAATTAAATTATATTATATTATATTATTAAAAAAATATATAAATCTAAAAAAATATAATTATGACTTGTATTTCATGGCGAACGTTGACATTCTCAAATTTTTCCTTTTAATGAACATATTTAATAGGTCATCGAGATCTAATTCGCTGACCATATCACGATATATATGCATTATACTTGTATCATTCAACCTCTGTTGCAACATCGTAGATCGTAGGTACGTTTTCAATCGCCGCAAAGATGAAAAAGAGCGCTCGTTGCTACAGGAGGAGCCAGGTATGGTTAATAATAATTTTATAAGCTTTGTGTACTGTGGAAAAATAGCACGAACTTCTGATGGTACATTACTATATGTTTTAATTGCATACAGTCAATTGTTTCCGTTTCCTCAATAGTTTCCGAAGGCGCATCTTTTGCTTTTTTAGAGATTTTATTTCTTTTTTTTAAAATCTTAGCTTTTCTTAAATCCGTTAAATTTTTTACAAAAGTTTTATCATTTTTGATAGCATTTAAAAATAAATATCGCTCGTTTACAAGCCTATTCCCATCTAGCTCTTGCTCCTCCAAATCTCTATTGTAGAAATTTGTTATTTCCTCGACATTTACGTGCCCAAATCCCGTAACAAAATTCTCAAACTTATTTAGCAATTTCATCGTATCATTTTCAAATCTTGTATTCAACGACATCATGGTCTGATCAATAACCTCATAGTATAGTTTTACATAATGATCATGTACGTTTGAAAAAACATGGCTTTGACTGACAGAGTCAATGCGTTTCGGAACCTTTCGTGGTCGCTTTAAGCAAGGCTCTTCTACACCCAGGTCCTCAGCACTAAGCGTTATCTTACTCCAAATCTTCTTGAATTTTTCTTCATCCCTCATTTGCTGGATATTATCTTTTACAAGACAAACACTTGCATGCGATTCATTTACGCAAAGATCTTTTCTTTGCAATTCAGCATTTAGAATCTCAATCTGCTGAAAAATTTCGATTATCATATTCAATATAAAATAGAAGTCAAAGGAGAGCAAGCTTCTTAGAAAGCCCTGGGATTTTGCGGATACAGAAGAATCAAGTTCTCGATCAGTTGATTTTTTTTCAAAATAATTGATAGAAGGAGTGTAATTTTTAGAAAGGTTTATTAACGATCTGATTCGTACAGTCCACCTGAAATTAAAAAGCAAATCAGTAGGAAATACGAAAATAAATAAAAATATACTGTCTTAAAAAAAAAATACAACTTACCTCGTTGGGTAGTATGCAGATAAAAGTGGACTAACGTCTTCTTTAAGCTCTTTAAACTCGTTTAGTCGTGTAGGTGAGTCACGTATAAAATTAACAAGATCTTTTATGGTTCCGATCACATTACGCACAGCTGTTATATCCTCTAACGAATCCTGAACGCATAAGCTCAAACTATGTGCGGAACAATGAACAAATAACGCTCTTGGTTCGGTTTCCCGAATGCGAGTTTGCAGACCCGTAATCCTTCCGCTCATGTTGCTCGCACCATCGTAACATTGTCCTCTTAAATGCTTTATATTTAAATTGTTGGTAGCCAAAAAGTCAGTTACTAGTTCATATAAAGTTTCTGATTTTGTGTCTTTAGTCTCAAAAAAACCCATGAAAAATTCATTAACGGACAAATCGTCATTTACTATTCGTATACATATAGAGACCTGCTCTACTCTTGTGATATCAGAAGTTTCGTCGATCATAATCGAATAATATTTAGCAAGCATAATTTTATTTAAAATTAATTTTTTAATCTCATTGGCCATTAAAGTAATGATTTCATTAACAATCTCGTGGTGTAACCATTTATGACCACTTCGAGCCATCCATGTTTTCAATTCGGGAACATCTTCACATCGTAGTAATAATAGTTGATATAAATTAGAGTTTTTATCTTCATGTCCCCGGAAAGCTAGACCTTGCTTGGCTAAAAGCATTATAGTTGAAAATATTTTGTTGAGAGCAGTACGATTGTCCATCATTTCTTTTCTTTTTGCAGTAGATAAATGCTCCGTTATGTTCGGTTTTCTAGCATTTAATGTTAGTATCACAGCTGTTTTATGCAATTCTGAAATCTGATGCTTGTTAAAAACAGTAGTAGCATTTTTCCATGTGCGAAATCCGTCCTCTACAAAAGCTTTTTTAGATACGTTACAACTTTGAGAGCTTGGAAGAGGCAATTTATTTTTTATTGCTTCGCAACATATAGTACAAAACATAGATTTCTTTGACTCATCATATCTTATCCCAGTATAATTTTTCTTCCAACTCTCAAACGATTTATCGCTTACTGAAATTGAAAAAAAAAACACAACATTTTGTGTAAATCTCGGTCAACAATACATGTTTGTTTTTATTTCACGTTCGTTCTTGTATTTTCTGTATAATAATTTCTATAAGTATGAAAAGTTACATGAGTTACTCTTTGCTTTTTGAGTAAGTTCAAGATCCAAATTTTTTGGTGATGTACATATGTCTTATTTTGTGAAAATTGTTCACTCTTTTCTACTGACGCTTCCACAGCTCGACTTAAAGATGCAGTACTCGTTTGGGCAGCAATCCCTTGCGACTGACATTCTGATACTTTTGAGGGGTCTTCCCCTCTAGTAACGTATTTGTCCATTGTATTGTGTACCATTCATTTACTAACACACAGAATACAACCTAATCCATATGAGTAGACCGGACCAACACAAGTAAACTTCCACAGGCAGCGACTTGTGTGAGTACATGTACGTGCTTGGTGACGACCAATCGCGTGCAGGATAGCGCATGCGGCGAAACTATCGAGGCAGCGCGCATGCGCAAAGCAGGTGCAGACATTTTTCTTTATTTCAGCGCGAGTTTCAAAAACTTTATTTAGTAATAATGAATTAAAACTATTGTTCCACTCTTGACCCAATCAGATATTATTGATAACAAAAATGTTTATTCTTTGTCTGAGTTTAATAATATTTCCAACGGCGACTTGCTATGCGTAGGGCAATCGGGTTTATGGTTTAACAATGACGTTCTCTATCAGCCACTTGCTTTACGTGGGGTAGGTGGGTCTAGGGACTTATGGTTTATTACCATTTGTTTTCCATCGGTTATTTGCTGCGGATTTATGATTTAGGATTTACGATTTCTATGGGCTACTTGCTGTGTGGGGTAGGTGGATTTAGCATTCAAGTTTTTGATTAGTCGTTTTCTAAAAAAAATTTTTCATCCGTCGATCTGAGGTATGGTATTCCATACCTCGCTAAAACGAGCTATGGTCTCGACCATAGCCACCATACCGGTAACGACGCCCCTGTCGACCAAAGAGTCATTCTGAGTCCTAATACCTAGACATCATCTGCATGGAATCACGAGTATTTTTCGGTACATTTACAGATTAGCCAATGCTCACCCTCGTAGAGAATGTCTCGTCGGTCTTGTCACTTTTATTACACCTGGGCATTATTTACAGAAAACCATGGTTTTTATTTACGTAGTACGTATATACCTGGTACTCTTCCTTGTATATGATGTCCCGTCGACCTGGGTATCAATCCGACGCCTGGACATCGTCTACAGGAAGTCACAATTTTGGTACATTAACAGTTTATCCAATGCTCACTCATGTAGGCAATTCCTCGTCGATCTAAAGGCTATTTTAACTCGTGAAAAACATCTAGGTTCGTCTGTAAGCAAAAAATCTAAATACCAAAATGCCTTAACCCAACAGCCCCACACGCAGCGAGTTTAATAATTAAATGAATTCAATTGAATATTTTAACTCAATCATAACATAATTTTTGTTTGTTTTAGCTCGCTTTATATAATTGTTGTCATATAGTAATATATGAATCGCGCTATTACTTTGCGGTATGCATACATTTTTTATTCAGATTCTCTTGCTCGCCTTCATCTTATTTTCCGACGCACGAGAAATATGTTCTAATAAAGCTCGAGGCTCGTAGAAAGTAGAAAGTAGAAAGTTAACAAAAGATTAATTGCAATAATACATCAAATGCACCGAAATATATATTGAATTCACATGTCCCTCGCTAATGGATAATATAAGCATTTAGTTTAAATTATTTTTAATTTTCAATACTTTATCAAGCTGTAATAAGCTTACTCCAAGCTAGCAAAACTAGACCTCTCTTGTGAAGTTCAAAATCATATAAGGTCATTAAAAAATTGTCATCTTTGAAAACTGAAAACCACACCCAATGCTTTAACATTAATCATGATGCAACAGTTCTACAAGAACGCTTACATCCACATGTAAGTGTTTTAGTCAAGATATACTGCAAAGATATTCTCAGTTCAAATGCACATAATTAATTTAAATCTTTCTGATATAAGTTATTTTGGTAGAGGTGACAGTGTAAATGATTTCTTATTGGCGAATCTAAATGTATCAATAAATGACAAATTATATTCAAAAATAGTAAAAGAGATATATTTATATAAGAAATTTAGAAAATCAAAAATAAGGTCAAATAATTCATTCATTTTACTAAACGTTAATAGACTTGCCCGAATAGATAAATTTGTAGCAGATAGAGTTAGTCGGTACGAGAAATTTTTTGGAACGATGGACCGAGCGCAATTTTATGATGAGCAGCTGCGTTTGCCTAAGATATCGGCAGCGTCTAGAGCGACCATAAGACCATAGACAGCCTACGAGGCTCGGACCTTTTTTTTATGGCAGGGACAGTTTTGGGAAATACGCATGCTTGAGGCTGTTTACCGATCCCGGAATTTTCCGATGTTTTTCAAAATACGAATATTTATTTTTATCAAATTCGAAATATTTATTTAGAATTCTTTTTCATCAGGCTGTTGTATAAACTATGGAATTTTCGAATTGCATACGTTCGCTTTTAGCAACAGTTTTAGAGGAATAAATCTACATAAATGTATATAAATGCAAAGTTTGTTTGCAGCTTATAGTGTAGTTATAATTTTACAAACAAAAAACTGATAACGCGATTTATTCATTAATTATTTGGCACTAAACGGTATATTTTTCGATTTATACAGTTCGCTTCTTGTGTATAATTTATGAATGGATCAAATATCTATTTGTTTATTTTAGTTTTATCATATATTTTGTTGCGACAGTCGGTCGGTGTGAAGCTACGATTGTTGCAGTAAAGTATATCATTTTGCAGAGTTATAATAATCGGTCGGTGTGAAGCTACGGTTGTTATAACGATGTATTGCTAATTTATTAAATTTTAAAAATAAAAAAGAGTTAGAATAAATATTGAGGCTGTAAACAAATGAAATGTATAAATTTCATTAGTAAATTCAAGAGTAAACTCATTTATTTATAATATTTTCTTAAACTAACGCGCAGAAGAGCTTTATTACTAAGTATTAGATATAGTTGTTTGGTATCGATTTGTAGAAAATTTCACAAGCATTAAAATTATAATATTGAAATTTTTATACAATACTCTACTCAACTTTTATTAATGACAAATAAAGAATGGCCTGACCGAAGCTGCGTAGGAGAAGAGATGCGAAAATTTGGCGTAAGTATGGGAAAGCTTGAATATAACGGCTTCTATCACTAGCTAATTTTCGGCATGTATGCGAAACCCGACTTCAATAACATCGAGATGGGAGGTCTCTAGGCTCTATGTGCTGCAAAACATCACTCTAGACGCGATAGTAGAAAGTCCTAACTTTCTCTATTCCTTCCTATAACCTATCGCTTGGATAAATAAATCGGATAACACGAGATCATTTATCTCTTTTCTCTATCTTTTAGAACTTAGATTCGATTAACCCCGGGTCATTTTCTAAAGGTTTTCCTTTCATTTCATTCCTAATAGTAGTCTTGGTTTTATGATTCATCATATAGCCATCTCACTTTATCCGGTTCTAGACCTGAGGTATTGCCAAAAGCCCTCCTGCAGGCCCAGAAAGTGCCTATCGCTTTCTCGCATTTATCTTGGATATGTTTTCCCCAGTTGAGTCTGGCGTGACTCCCAGATATTTGACCTTCTTTACCAATTTCAGGGGAACTCCGTGGAGTTGAAGCCCTTCCATCGGCTTGGTTTTATATCTGTTCGTACACAACAGCATGACACTGACTTTGTTGGGTTTAACCCTCAGTTTTACTTCATTACACCATTTCTCCACTAGGCCCAGCGCGAACTGCATTAAACCTGCTAGAACGTCTTCGCCGTCCCCCCTAATCAGGGTTTCCATCAGGCTCTCTAGGGCCTTCTGTCCATTTTTTGCCCAGTCTGTAACTAATCTGATTGAGTCAGTCAGTGGCTTCTTCGGGTTTTGCAGGATACTGCACAGCCCGTCCGTGCCTGATAACGTGCTTCGGCTTTTGCAGTATCGCTTACAACCCTCTACCCCTGCCTTTTTATTCTCCTTTTTATATTTATTTATTTTTTATTCTTTATTCTTCCTTTTGATCCGCTCTATACGCCCGTCTGTCCTTGCCACTCTTCGTGTGCTTAAACCAGTGTGGTGAGTAGCGGCAGATCCGCTTGAGTTCCGATGTGTTGGCGCCCTGAGGTTAACTCGGTCTGGGTGGCGGCGTCGGCAGTTGGGGACTTTCGATGTTGGTGACGCTCTAGGATGAGCGCTCGGTTAGCCTCGGCGAGCAGCAAGTGCAGTAGGTCGCGCTCAGCCCTCAGCTCCCGAAGAGTTTGTAAGTCCGGCCTTGAGATACGTCGAGTTAGCGCTGAGAAGTGCTGATTGGGAAAGGATGAAAAAGGAGAAATACTCGAAGTATTTTCTTTGAAACAAAAATCAGATTTATTGCGTTGAAGTGTGTTGTGCAAGTAGCCTAGGCTCCGTACTGCCACTTCATACGCGGTCTGATGCCGGAGAGGGGATGCCTCGGCCTGGAAACCGGTCCGCTTATATGCCCTCCAAGGCGCTACTCCTCTTTGGGGAGTACGGCAGCCGCCCAGCGGCCGCGCGCGGAACTAGCGGTACTGTGGGCGCGGTGCGGCACTGCGGCGCTGTCGAGCGGGTTGCCGACATCCAGGGGCTTGTGCGAGAGAGCCTGCGGGTGGGTTATAACATCTTTAGTGACTTATTTCACCAGGGAGCGCCCTTCGATGGCCTCTCCAGGCTAAGTTCACAATTGTTCTCGTAAGAACTTAATATTATGTCTCTTACGATCCTACTGCAATGATCGATGTTCTCCACTGCCCCGTATGTGACAGGAAAGCAACTGATCTTAACCTTAAGTTCTTCTCTGTATCCTACCCAGTTTGTTTTCCTAGGGTGTTTTATGAGCTGATCGAGCGTACTTTGTCCGCTGAGTGTAAACACGATGTGTTATTGATCCGACATGGAGACTTCTTCCGACACTTTCAAGTCCATAACGTCGGGTCACACGTTCCTGGGGGACAGGGATATGTCTATGACCTCCTCCCTTACGGTGTTTGGGAACGTGGGTCTGCTGCCCGTATTGAGAAAGTCTTTATTCATTGCTGCTAAGAACTTCAATAGACTTTCTTCTCTAGAATTGCAGTCTGTGCTGCCCCAACATGTATGATGTGCGTATGCGTCACAACTAATTATAAGCTTGGTGCCTTCGGCTTCGTATTCTCTAATTAATGCGACCATTTCCTCTGGTGGGCACGCTTCCTCGTAAATAAAGTATGCTGCGGCAATTATAATGACTTTCCGCTCACCTTCGGTACCCTTGTAGCCTACCATAGCCGTACATAGATCCCTTGAGCAGAACTTTGGTACCGTCTCTACCTGAAGCCCCTTTACAATAAGGCACGTTCTAGTCGAGATAGGTCTGCCGCTGATGAGTGTACCTATTCCGTTTAAGCCTGCGATTTTGCCGTTGTGAATCCAAGGCTCACTTCCTATTGCAATGGTGCAGATTGATCTGCGTAAACTCTATGGTGGTCCGGTACAGATCCGGCCCTATTCGTATTGTTCACGCTATTGCGTTGCCCCTGATCAGTCATCTTGTTTGAGAGCACCGCTACCTGCATCCACCTCTATGCTTACCTTATTGAGGCCGGAATCGACCTCCATAACCTCTACTCTCGTCTGTCCCGGCTCTTCCTCTGTCTTTTCTTTAAACGGGACGACCTGTGGCCTGCCGCCTCCATAGAAAGGTCTGAAGTCAAGGGCCTTCAGTGCCTCGACCTCAGTCCTTTCAAGCAGCACCCGAATGGTTGTCTCCTCTTTCTTTTTCCCGTTGGTGCTCACCGTCACTGTTTTGGTTTCGGCGACCACCCAGGAGTCCAGTGTGAGTTTAATGTTCTGCCTTTTCAAGCGCTTCACCAAGACCTCCGGAGTATGCACTCCAGGGGCGTAGATCATCGCTCTGACCAGCTTCTGGAGGTCTCCCATCCCCATAGCCTTAGGTTGGGTTCCCCCTTCCCTCACACAACTGTTTAGCGGCATTACTGAGTAACTACTCCTAGTTTTTTTGAACCTTGCAGTGGAAGATCTGTGCTCCCATCTGGAACCAATTATCCATAAAACTTGGAAAATAGCCTCTGTCTGGGGCGTCATCAATCTCTCCCTGTAAGGCCTCCAGGACCATTTTTCCTGATCCTGGTTAAGGCGCTCGGCACCGTTCGGCTGTAGCTCTTTGAAGCGTCATCAACGGACCTCTTTTTGAGCTCCCTCCGGATAGAGCTGTTGGAGTTTTGTCTTTTCGTCGCGCCTGTAATGGTCTCAACCTGAGACCCCCCAGGAGCCTCCTCCATTTGTCCTCAGCTCCACCCCCGAGGCTAGCTTCCTATTAGCGTGTCTGTTTCTTGTCTTTACCTTGCTATTTTCAGTTTTCTAGAAGGCAGCGGTATTTGCCGCTGGGGCGGACTCCGCAGACGCTTGGTGACTCCCCTGGGAACTTGTACCGGTATTTGCCGTCTTGACGACAGCTACCCGATCTTTCAGAATACCGTCCTTAGGAACTTTGCTTGAGCTGAGAAGCTCCTTTGTTGCTGGCACTTTTGCAAATGTTTTCTGTAAGTTTTTCTCTTCCATTATCATTTGTGTTTACGAGTGTGTTAGTGTACGTGGACCGAGCCCCGCCCCTGCATCTCGGACCAATACGCCTCCCAGAAGCCACCTACTGTGAATAAATCAACCCCGACACCTGTGGCCTCAGCAGGCCCCCCTTCCCCCTTTCTGACCCAACATGGCCCTATCCGGTCACCAACCGGCACTGTTAGGTCAGGTGAGATTTTTTGTCGGCTGATAGGGCAGCTAGGTCATGCTGGTTAGGCTGATTCGAGCCCCTGTGCTGTCCGACGGCCTAGGAGCACCAGATAACCTAGTTTTCCTACGGTACCCTCAGATCGACGCAGTCAGCCCTCTCCGAGTGACCTTGGTGGACACACGTACCTAGGGGCAGCTTTAAGGTCGTCAGTGTGTGAGTGTTGAGGCGTAACATGTGTATTCATGAGTTGTGTTTCCCAACATGCACTACCGCCTTCGCCTGGTTGGGGGATCGCTTCGAGCCTCTTCTTTCGCTCTCCTCCCTCTGAGACGAGGAGAGTTGAGTGAGTCCCGACCCCAGGCCCGTTAAGAGCCCGAAGCAAGGAAGAGCCTTTATTAGGGGGATCCACATACATTTAAGAGCTCGTTTTACAGGGAATCAGACACAGCCAAAAAACATTTACTCTCTCTCTCTCTCTCTCTCTCTCTCTCTCTCTCTCTCTCTCTCTCTCTCTCTCTCTCTCTCTCACCGGGTCCGAGATCCGCCGCGCAATCGACCAGAGGCAATCGACCCCCTCACCGGTTCGTCGGGCATAGTTCCGTGAAGTACGAAAATTAGTTGCATATATCGCAATAAAAAATTTTCAGTATTTGCCCATTTGTTAGCAACGTTAGGAATCGCAAAGAAAAAACTGCTGGTACTTAAGTTTAATTATGAAAAATTAAAAACTTTTTAGGTCGGGAAAAACTATGAATTACTATTTTCTCAGCTCGTGCATCTTATGAGATTACGAATCCACCGTGAATTGATCGCAATTTAACTGCGGGTTACAATTAACTGCGTTATTACGTAATTTGCAGTATTCATTTTGTTTTTATTAAATTATTTAATGGGTCACATTCACGTTGAATCTGGCCTTCCACTTCCCCACCAGAGACAAAGGCGGATTGCCCGAGGAACGATGCGTTGAGGAAGCTGGACGCGGCGCCTATGCCGTAGATGATGCGGTCGCCAGGTCCTGCTGAAAAGGGCCGCGCGAAAAGACGTGAGTTTGTCGGTGTAAAGACCGAGAGAGCTGAATAAAAGCTCGAAATGAGCGAAGGCAGCTGACCGCCGATCGGAAAGCCGAGGCGAGCTCCGAAGAGAGCGAGCTCGCGATCGAGGCTTTGCGAAATGGCGCGGCGTCGAAAATGGCGCCGCGCGATGACTCGTAGATTGCGAGTTCTAAGACGGGGTCACCACTTTAGAAGCTAGACGAAAGCTCCTATCTTCTGCTCTCTAATTAGAGTTAAGGCAGG
This sequence comes from Trichomalopsis sarcophagae, assembly GCA_024372645.1. Classification (NCBI taxonomy): domain Eukaryota; kingdom Metazoa; phylum Arthropoda; class Insecta; order Hymenoptera; family Pteromalidae; genus Trichomalopsis; species Trichomalopsis sarcophagae. The sequence continues at coordinate 11,820 of QLSS01000150.1, read as the reverse complement.
AAAGGGGACAGACCGGGTTAAATGAGTGATAGAACTTAGTGTATGATAACAACGACTTATATTATAAGACTAGAAGTTACAAGAGACCGATAGGTCTGTCCAGATCGGCGGCCAGGCCGAGACTGATAAGACGACAAGCTCGCCTCGTGCTAGCCACGGCGTGGTGGTCCACCAGGTGGCGTGTCGGTTCCTTGGTGGTGCCCGGAGGGGACCCCCACAAATATACCCTGCTAAAAATAGTCAATAGGGATCGATCGGGATCGATTAAATTATCAACAGATTCTATGCTAATTCTGAATACCATTTTTTGTACAAGGACTCGATTAAAATCAATTAGAATCAACTGGAGTCAATAGATTTTAATACGAAAAACAACAATTGAAGTAGATAGTTAATACCAAACGTTGGTTTCTATTAACTTTACTTGCCCTTTTTTGTATAGAATTTTATCGATTCCTATTGATTCCTATTGATTCTATCTATTTTAATCGATTTCTTATGCAATAAATGGGATTCAGATATAGCTTAGAACTCAATTAATAATTTAATTGATCTCTATAGACTATTTTTAACAGGGTAGTTCATTATTTTATTTATTATGATTACAATTACAGTGAAAGAGCATTATAAACTATCAGGTATCAAAGAAATTCAAAAGCGGGAAAGTTTGACGGTGAAACAGCTCAAAAACTTACTAAGCGCTAACAGAGTAGACTTCAGAGGCTGCGTAAATAGGTGTGAATTACTAGACAGAGCTTGCAGGCTATGAGACGAGTATAGAGTCTCGAAAAGGTAATGATTTCAAAGTTTTATGAACAATATTAATGACACGTATATCTTTTGAATATACGTGACATTGATTGAATTAAAGGAAAACTTTATCTTGTTAGATAAATGCACAACTACAGGGAAAAATCTTGATTTTTTTTGTAAATTTATATAAATCAGTATCAGTTACATCAGTTTTATGATTGTTTTGCTTTTTAGTGATTGAAACTACTGTTGTATTTAACGTTGAAAACAAATGTTGTAATATTCAATATGTAGGCGGTAATTGTTGTTGGATCTCTTGTCCAATTTTTTTTAATAAAATTTTCTTCCTTGCATATAGCTATAAAACATGGTAAAGCTATTAACGCTTTGGCTTCTGTATAGGTAAGCACAAACAAACAATGTTGATATTTTTATGAATGTTTGATAATTTTTATTAATGTGCAGCAATTCAAGTTGTAATATTTTATAGGATGAAGGAGGATACTGTGAGCCACATGATTCAGAGGTGCCGGTACTTTTGTTTGGTGCAGTATCAGTATTCTGTCATCAGGGAGGATCTAATTTAATGACAGCTGGTTTCAATATGGAAAATACATTGTCTGTTGGTCTTGCGCATTCTATGATTGCAGTTATTTGTAATTTGAAACAGAAGCATTTTTAGAAGCGATCTTATTCCAGTTTTATTAATTTTATTCGTAAAGTGATTTGCTCATTAATATATGACACGGGGCACATCATTCACTTTAAACAAGAATTTGAATAATTCTATACTTTCAGTAGTTTAAGAAATATAGCATAATAAAAGCGAAAATATTTGATAAAATATTATTCGATAAACATGAAACTTCAAAAACTCATTTGTTATTTTATTTTTTAGATTTCATGTGAAGCACAGTGAAAGATCTAATAGTATATACCAATGGCCGGGTCTTCATCGATAGGCATGTGGGCAAGTGTCAGTGGAGGCATCCGCTTGCTACCGAGATCTACCGCAGCAATAGATTATCAGTATTCGAGGTGACTAGCTTTATTATTTTTTTTCTTCATTCTTGATTATCTGAATCATTTGATAACACGCTCTTTGGATGGTTTTCAGATCAACGGCAACATCAACAAGATCTATTGTCAAAACAATGAGTACAGCTGCCATCTGATTGTTTATTCCAGACAAGGTTTCCTGCATCAGCGTCAGGGCTTTGGCCGTTTCCTATCGAGTTCAGCTACCTCCTGTCAAAAATTGTGAGCATTCCTGGAACCCCAGAGAAACAGCTCTCGGATCTCGGACGTTTGTCGTATCACTCGTTCTGGAAGAGCGTCGTTCTTGAGTACCGCGATTCTCATCGCGAGGTCAAGGAGTTTTAGATCGCCGAGATCACAAAGGTAAGAGATACTTCTAGTCTCCGTGCAAATAACTCTTTTAGATTTCATGTTAAGCATGGCAAAAATCTAGTCGAAGCTGTTCTGTTGACTTTTGATGGCTTGGATCTGGCTTTTAAGAGCTTCAGGAGGACAACCGTGGCGATGTGCCTCGTCTGGCATACTGAGCGCAAATCGACTCACATCATGGTCTTTAAAGAGCTGTATAACATTAAGACTTTCGCCATATGTCTCATCGAGGACAATATCATAGCACACATTTTCATTTCAAACTTGCACGTCAAAGTAATTAATTAGTCACATAGGGCTAAGCTTTCTGGATATGGAAGGTTTCGTCTTTTCCACGGACATGGATATAATGTGGCAGATGTCTCAGCTAAAGCACTGAACTTGCCCTGTCTACGATCTGCTGGCACCATAGTCGGTCAAGCACATAGCATCGAGCTGCAACCTCGAGCCTAAAAAGCACACGAGTAGAGTTTGTTTTTCGTGTCGACCATTCTCTAGTTCATTTGGACGTCAAGCAGCGCTGCTTACACGGATCCTCAGAGCTCAGCTGCAAGAGACTGTTACCTATAATAATAACTACAGAAGATTGGTACTCGAAAACGTATACGCGATAGTATGATTATGAATATAAAATTATATAAGTATAACTCTTATTGCAGGTGCGTCGAAGCCCAAATCAAGAGACAATGCAAACAGAGCAATAATCTTTCGTCATCGAAGAGGTGTTATTTCATCCAAAAAATCAAACCAACTCTAATATATCCATAAAAGATTGTTAGGATACTGTTTGTTAGGAGACTGAAGATGCAGCAAGCAAACATGAAAGCAAACTACAATCCATGGATGACTAACCCGACAGTTGATCAGGAGAGAACATGAGAGACGAAGATGCCGGCAAGTTTTTTTAAGAACATATTCACTGAATAGGTAAAAAAGTAGAATTACCATATAAATATTGAGGTATATTTTTGAGGTAATATTTTTTACACTTTTTATTTACTTTTTGTACTATTTTTAATAATATACAATAGATTATAAAAGTATCCTCGTCTTGCAGCCATCTTCATGGAAAATGACTTTCAGAAAAATAAGATTATTCATATCCCCAGGAGTTTTAATCAACTTTGCCAAGCTGTTATAATAATTTTTTGGTTTTGATAGAGCGCTAAATCAAAAAAAAAAATGTATTGATGTTAAAACTTGCGTATGAATATCAAAATAATCAAAAAAAGTTCTTTGTTCTACAAAAAAAAGAATACTTACCTTATAAATATACATCTATTTATATAAAACAATATAAAATGTCCATTTTTTTGGCTATATCGGCGATGAAGTTTTTGCAATGTTACTAATTGTCACATCATACATAGAGTTTGGTTCCTCCCTTGACATATTTTCAGTGTTCTGAAGTACTGAACCAATCATATCATCTAAACTTAAATTAAATACATTCTTACACTTTTTCTCGTGTTTTTTTCCTCGTTCAATTTCATAGAACCCGCCTTAACTAACGAGTGGTTTCTTTTACAATCTTTCAAGATAAATTTTTCCACTTTAAGTGCATTTGGTATACGCTCCTTTTGACGTGCCAAATGGATTTGGCAAATGAAAATGATTTTTCATGCAATTACTCCTTGATGGGAAACTATAACAAACGTTTTTGAATAGTTTTGTGATATCAGGACAAAAGTAAAAATTGGCTTTATCAGACAATGTGTCTTGAGTATTGTGAGCATCTCACGATTTATCAAATAAGTTATTTATAAATAATATTATACTAGTATCTGATCCTTTTTCTACACTTTTGTATACTGATTCCTTATTTTTTTTCCTTAAATTTGTGCTAGTAGTCGTCAATTCATTTAATTTATGTTCATATGTTATAAATAATTTCATTAGTTTTGTAATATGTTTCAAAGGCTCAAAACCCTCTTCAGCTAAGGGACTATTCGCAATAATTATAATAGATCCTATAACATCTTCAAAGAACTCTAATTGTTCCACTTGAGTTAAGTATCCTACAACTCTTAAAAAAAATCACGAACATTTAGATTTGTTTCTTTTAAACATTTCCAATCGGCAATAGCTTTCAAAAAATGTGCTACATCGTGTCGATAGTAACAATCAGGTAGTTTGTGATTTTCGTTATCAATCAATATCTAAAAGCACTCTTCATTGTACTGTTTGCATGTCATCTTGTTAAAAGATAAGCAAATGGAATTTTGTAGTGCTAAAGAGCCATCAGTTGTGATCTCTTTTGGTTTTCTTGCTCCATTCTCTATCCATACGTCCAAAATTTCTTGTATAATTGGAACATGGTGTATCGACAATATTGCATGGAATATTGGTATAATTTTTCGTCCTATTCCAACAACCATTATATAATAGAATGTTGCTTTAGACTTGTTACCAGGGTAGAAATTATATTGTTTTACTTAACTACTAGTAGAGTCAAAAGAGAGCGGCAACATTTTATTCTGAATTTTGTTCCAGAATTCTAATTGATTATCCGAGAAGTAGACTATATAAAAAGGACTGACAGATAATTTCCTTATACTGCACTGGTTGATAAATTTTTGGTTTGTTATGGATTGTCCTTTGAACTCAGTATAGTTAGTCAACTCATCTAAAGCTACTTCTTTGACTTTCCTCAAAGTTATTGTGTTGTTCAAATCTGGTGGTTCAAAGTTTGTGGTAACTGTTTCAAGTTCTGACTTACGATAATTTACTACCCTGTTGAAAAAACTCACGTGAGTTCTCTCGTGAGTACTCACGTGATTACTCACGTGGTTACTAACGTGACTACTAACGTGAATGTATCGATCAATTCATGACGTGATTACTTACGTGATTAAACGAAAAAATGTGTAATAAAAATAAAATACAACATTATCTCCTGAAGAAATGTTGATATGGATTTAAAAAAATGTATTTTGGATGGTTAGAAAAAAAAATAGTTATTGATAACTATGAACATGCAAATTGAGAGCACAAAGCTTTTTTCACTTCGCGTCTTCTTGAGCTTTTTAATTTAAGCTTCTTAGAATGTGGAATGGCATATGTCGCAAAAGTTTTTATGTTTTAAATTTCAAAATCTCGTAAGTATCCATTTAATTTAAAGGAACATGACAAACATTTCACATTCTTCATTACTTCTCTTACATTACCTGACCATTCAGATTCTTTTTTTTCTGTTTCCAAACATGCGATGTTAAAATTTAATACTTCACATTGTGGGGATTACTTAATTCACCTTTTAAAGTATACTCATAATCATCTGAACCATTTTTTTCATTTGACTTGTTTTCTTTCGTCTTGACCACAAGTACCACTGAACCACAAGTAGCAACGTGCCGTTTCATTGATCCACTCCTTATATATTTTTACACTTTTCGTACCTCATCCTTTTAGAAGAGTGCATACTGCGTTTAAGCAAGCCATCTTCGCAAAAATTGGCAGCACTCATGTACTATATGTCATACTATATGTCATATTAAACAAAAATTGAAACCTTGATATCTTACGAACCATAGGGGTTTGTAAACATAAAATATCTACTTTTTCCCAAAATCTCAAGTGCAATAAAGCCTTTTCACTTCCGTAATCGAGGCACAAAAAAAACTCATTTTTTCCAGTTTTCGATTTTTTACTGAACAAAATAAGTAGCAAACGTTCTTCCCCCTGACGCAAATATTCAAATGCATTGAATTAAACAAAAAAAATTAATTCAATATTGCATAGTAGACCTACGATGGACAACCGCAAAAAATGTTTTCGTTTAGTAAATCAGTACGTTATTCTGATAAATATGATATTCTGTTAGTTCTTCAGTTATACGATAGGTGCCCGTACGCTTAACTGCATCAATAATAATTTTCCTGAAAATAAAGTTTATTACTTGTGTCACTTTTATAAACAGTTGTCATACACCTATGATGGACGAGCGCCAAAAAAAATAGGTTGAATATACCTGAAATGTAAAATGTAATAATCTTAATAAATAAGTCATAAGATCTCACGTAGGTGGCCAGTATGGGGAAACTTAGTGTCGCCACTATTAGAGAAAAATCAACAAAAATCGCCCTATTTCCACTTATATTAATTATTTAATAATTGTTCACTTTTAATACGACCCTACGTTTAATAATGAATCATTTTAAACAATGCAGTGACAAAATTTATAAATTAAATTTTACTGATTCAAAATTTTCTTTAATGTACTTATATGCATTAAAATAAGTTAATTTAATAAATAAATTTATTTAAATGCATATAAGTACATAACTACAAATTTTGAATCTGTGAAATTAAATTAATTAATTTTTCACTACATTGTTTAAAATAATTCTTTATTACACGTAGAGTCGAATTAAGAGTTATTAATCATAAAATAATTAAGATAAGTATAAATTTGGCGATTTTTCTTCATTAGTGGGGAAACCAGCTTTTCCCATACTGGCCATACTGGGTGAGATCTCATGAACCCTCAATGAAGAGGGTTATAAAGGAGCTCCTTCATCGCTCCTTTACATGAGACGCAACCATTATATCTCCGTCTCCCCATTTATATTTTTATACATATATTTTATATATACGTTTTCTTTGTAAATAAAATATTTTTGAGTAATATTTTTTGTCAGCTACATTTTTAACGAACTATAATTAATACGTTTTACATGTAAAGCACTTTTAAAAGATTGCAGTAAACTCGTTAGTGCGTTTTTTTATGCTGTTTTAGATATCGTGGTGCAGAAAATGATTTATCACAAATATGGCAGATGGATTCAGCCGATGGACCTTTACAAATCGTTGGATGTTTAGGCAAACATCTTTTCAGAAGTTTCGTTCCGCAAAGGTCACAGAAGACACCAATTTTTCGTAATGCAGACAAGCCTATGTTGCATCATCGTAGCTGCTAGCTCTTCGATTTTCATGAACATGTTCATTTATATCGATGCTTTCATGCGTTGTTTGATAATGCTTTTGCATAGCACGATTGGTCATAAAAGTTTTTCCACATTCCTCGTTTTCGCACTAGAATGGCTTACAATTATGAACTTCTACATTATGCTTTATCAGAGCGACTTTTGTAGTCAGATCTTTTCCAGTAATGCAGTTTGCAATATTACATTGATAATATTCCTTTATGCTCTTAGGAATATTTTTTTTTTTTTCAATAGGACGCTCCAAAAGTTCTTCAACAGTGTCGCGATTTCGCGTTTTTCGGTCGCATTTACAGAAAGCAGTTAAAGACGATCTGTTTACCGACAACTCAGTCCCAAAAATAAATGGCTTCTGCTATGGATAAACCATTGTTAAGCACGCAATGGGTAACTGTCTCTCCAATATAAACCATGTCCCCTGGTTTTTGCACGTAAAATTGCACTGGAATATCCCACTTTTGCAATAATGTCGGATCAACTATGACACCAGGCTTATGGAACATTGCACATTTAGTTCCAAGGTGTTCGCTTAATTTTTGTGCTAGTAATACAGAATATTTATGAGGTATAAAGGCATAAACTTTGTGTTTTCCACTAAGATACAAATTGATGCTCGGCTGATCTCCATCTTCATTATGCAATGAAGCTACGCTACCAGGGCCTGACACATACCACATGGATGAATTAATACCAGTCAAGTCACCCTTTACATTAACATTTAGGGTTGACTTTGGTAATTTAAGTCTTTGGATGCCATTTGGAGCTTCGACGCTATCTCTAGCATACAGTACTTTATGCTTTTTGTCAACACTGTCTTTAAAATACTGGGCAAAGATTCTAAGCCCGTATTCGTTATCAGATTCATTTTGGTAACGTTCCAAATACTCGTTACTTCAATCTGACAACTGGAAACGGTACTTTTTATTCTCTTTTCGTGTCAGTTGCTTATTGGCTACCGTTTTTGATACGGTTTGATTAATGCCAGGAGAGATGACCTTTGCACTTTCTACGTGCACTTGAATGGAATTGTGCATCCGTATATGAGCAGCCAAGTCAATCTCATTAATCTCAACATCAGTCATACAAGATCGAAATACCGTAACAGGGCTCGTTCAACGTTTTTTTTTTCGATCCTGTATGTAACTGATGGCTTCGTTAAGTGATTTCACCCTTTTCACACGAATGAAATCTGTTCTTAAGTTGCTCTGTGTCATTCTGAAGATTGATTCTGAAACGAATTTTTATTTTTATAACAACGCGTTAATATTTAATTTCAAAAAATTTTCTAATCTCTGCTTTTAGGAAATTCATGGAAACTAGAGTTTGGACAGCGTGCGTTGCGCTCTAACATACAAGACGTTTGGATTTCCTGATTTAGACACATGCGCATTTACATCAGTCAATCACATAACGTCTATCTTGGATTTTCCAGCAGCCGGTCATGACTATTTTTGTTGAGTTTAGACTAGACCTTGCGTGACTTGGGAAAATAAACTACACTTTATTTTCCTATAAACATTTTCTTTATTCAATCTTACCTCGAGCTTACTTAACAAATATTAATTACAAAAAGAATCAAGCTGACGAAACAATAGAATTACTGAAGCTCACACGTCTCGTATGAGAGCATACAGAGAAGAGAGCATCGCCGCGCAGCCGCGACGTCGACGCTGGCAGCATTTGGACGGGGAGAGGGGGAAGCATAGTCCCATCGTGTTCTCTCCACAGTCGTTGGAACTCTTATCCTCAACACTCCCTCCCGAGCAGATTTCAATGACGTCGTCCAGCTTTACGGTTTAGCGTCTGAAAAAAGCAAACAAATGTTAATATTTTAAATAATAGTTTAAAAGCAATTTAGTTAGTTTAGCATGTAATTCAAAAGGCAACGCCTTTGTGAATATATCTGCTATTTGATCTTTTGATGCAATCCAACTGACTTTGATTAGATTTCTGGTTACGCACTCTCGAACAAAGTGTTCTCTGACTACGGTCATATGTCTGAGTTTATTTGTACTGCTTACTTGAGTACGAGCCTCAGCAGCTTTATTATCGCACCAAAGAGTCATTGGCAAAAAGGCGTTTTTCAGAATCAAGCTTAACGAGTTTTGTAGAGATACCATCTCCTGACTAGCTTCGCTCATAGCTACATATTCAGCTTGACAGGTCGATAAGCCTACGAATTTCTGTCTATGGGTTTTCCACGATACTGTGTCACCATAGAGTTTGATTACAAAACCGCTTGTTGTAATCGAGCCTTTACAGTCAGCAAAACTGGCATCTGAAAAACCTTGTAAATTATCAAGCTTTCCTTCAAACTTAAGACCCGGACTTCTGGTGTGCGTTCAAGTATCTGCAAACTCGTTTCACCATTTTCCACTCCTTATCAGTGGGATTGATTTGGTTTCTGCTTAATACATTCACCGCATATGCTATGTCGGGACGTACAGTGTTAGCAAGATACAAGAGAGAACCTACTATCTTTCTATAAGGACCGTTTGTTTTGTTCAGAGTATTTTCTTCGCTTTCCTCTCTTTCTCGCCTTTCTCGGTTTGACACTTGATTTGTCACGATTGGCGTTCTCTGAGGATGCATTTCACTATATCCAAAACGTTTCAGCATTTTGTCAATGTAATTTTCTAGAGTCAGAGTCATCGTTTGATTTCGCCTGTCTCGATTTATTTCGATGCCAAGGAAACTCTTGGGCTCTCCCATATCGGACATTTCGGATTCCAACTTAAGTTTTGACGTAATTTCATCAAGCTTTTGTGTGTCATTACTGGCTATCAGTATGTCATCAACATACAGCAACATTATCAGATATTTTTCATTGTTGCGCCAAGTAAAGAGACAGGGCTCTGAATCATGAGACTCTAGACCTAGTTTTATTACAACTTCTGTAAATTTTTCATACCATCTATTCGGACTTATTTTCAAACCGTACAAAGCACGATGAATTTTATAGACTTTATTTCGTCTGATTTCAGGAGAAACATCAATACCCTCAGGTATTTCCATGTATATTTCACTGTCGATTGTTCCATTCAGAAAAGCTGTCTTAACATTAAGCTGTCTTACTTCGAGATCAAATTTATTTATGATTGCTAGCACTGATCTAATCAGAGGTAGCCGAGAAACAGATGTATATGTTTCCATTAATTTATAATGGTTTTGATCTTTGAAACCCCTTATCACAAGTCGAGCTTTATACTTGTTTTCATTATTCAATCCAACTTTTGTTTTTAGAACCCATCTTGAGTCAATTATGTTAGGTCTGTTTCCTCCTTGAATCACAGGTCTGTCGACAAGTGTCCAGACTTTGTTTTTCTCCATTGAGTCTAATTCACTCCTACTAGCCTTTTGCCATTCAAGCTTGTTTTTCGTATTCATGGCTTCTCTGTAGGAATTCGGATCATTCTCCACAGTTGCTATGAATGCATCCAGTTCATCGCTTTCCAGCAAGTTTAATTCGGATTCAAGTACCTGTGACTCTGATGGACATTCGACTTCTTTTACTTTTCTTGTGCGACCTCTTCGCCGTTTTTCTCCCTCCGTTTCAGAGATCAAAACTTCATCTTCTTCATCGAACTTAACAAGCCATGTTTCTTTATTTATTTCTTCCGTTGGATTTGCCCAATCCTTAATGCTGTTTTTATTGTATTTGTCCTCAAACACGAGCTTTTCATTGAATCGAAGATCTCTGCTTTCGTAGTATTTTCCTACTTCTGGTTTTAAAAATAAATATCCAGTTGGTTTGTAACCTATCAATACTACTCGTTTCCCCAACTGATCAAACTTAGGTCCTGTTTTCCTTTGTACTTTGATACAAGCTATACAACCAAAACGCTTTAGTTGTTCCAGGTTGAGTTTAAATTCTGGTTTGAACTTTTGTAAGGGCGGTATCATTTCATTGAGGCGTCCTGTTATAGAAATAAACGGCTGCATTCAGGGCAAGACTCCACTGCGACGGTGCCTTTTGCACATCGCGTGAAGGCGAAATAGCTAAGCGCGGAGAACCACTGGCGACAGCTAAGTCGTCAGGGCTCTTCTAATTTCTGTGATGTTTGCCCGAGGTACATCGTGAGTGCGTGCAATGCACGAGGATACGGATCATCGCCGGAGCAGAGGAAGACCGAGGAAGAAAGAAGAAAGCGGAGAGATGTGTAAAGAGCAAACGGATAATGTGTAAATAGTGGCACTGCTGCGACAGTACGGATAGTGAAGGCATGAGTGCGAGTGAGAGAGAGCGTGAGAGGAGAGCGCGTGCGCCAATCGCTGAGCCGAACCGAGCTTCGCGCCGTCGGGGCAACGAGGAGCGGGGAAGGCGAGCTGTGCGAGTATGATATGTGTCGGGGTTCGGCGATGGGACCGCGCGCGAGGAGGACCGAGGGGTGGGAGAAGCGAGAGCGAGCGCTCAAGAGCGCGGTTTTCTCCCATGTAGAGTCTTTTGAGTATTTATTGTGGGGTGTAGAGAGTTTTCGAGGGTTTCGTGGGGACGTCTAGAAGAAGACGAAGCGAGCAGCTAGTTCGAGAGGACGACCTGGGCTCTGAGGCGACTTCAACAGAGAGGACGAGAGAAGAAAAAAGCCGCGCCACGGGTCATCGCCAGGGAACCGCCATTCCGAGCCGAGCTGCCAACGTCTATCCGGGCGTCGTGGCGAAAGAGAAGTAGGTTGCTCGGAGACGAGTTTGTAAATCGCGGTCGCGTTCGTGAGAGGAG